>JAADYG010000439.1:0-27007 GCA_023338115.1 Phytopythium boreale
GCCTTCCTCAACCTGGCCAGGAGTGCGGACCGCGACGACAAGAGCGCCGGCGACAAGACGCTGCGCCTCATCCCGGGCGCTGTCCACGAGCTGCTCAACCTGGCCGGCCACGAAGACGTGCTGCCCGAGATGATCGAATGGATCGAGCGCCACCTGCGCGCCGCGTGAGCTGCTATACATCTCATAAAACACGCGCGAGGGCTCGAACACTGTCTTTTGCATTGCTGCAAATGGTTAATCGGTTAGTGTACACTTGTCCAGAAGTCTAATAGCGTAAGATGGCGAGAGCCGGGTGCCTCCCGCCATGGTGTCGTTGTGATGGCGTCTGCGGGACGGATCACCGAAGCGGAAAGAGCGTGGCCTCCAGGCGCGCGATGCGTTCGTCCAGCAAGTGCACACGGTGCCGCGCCATCCACTCCGGCGACCTGAAATACATACAAGACACACACAAGTGAAGGTGAGCTGACGGGTCCAGATGAAGGCGGTAGCTTTCCGTGCACACGACGCGTACCCGGAGAGGTGGTCGCTTAGACAGTCCATGTACGGCTGACTGGCGCGCAACGACGGACCGAACAGCAAGTGCTGCAGCAATAACAAGCGGTAAGTGAGATGCCTACGCAGCTTTAAGAGGGTGAACGTGTTCCGAGAGCCAATAGTTACCTCCGTCGTGTGGCTTAGCACGGTGCTCAAGGACGCGCCCGACTCGGCCTCAAGCTCGTCGCTCGCCACGCCGCGCGGTTGCAGCCTGGATATCGTTCACACAAGCAGGAGATACGCACAACCACAGCGAAGTGTCAGCCATCACGAGCCATGAGCATCTTGAAGTAGAGCAGTCGTAGGCGCACCCGTAAACGGAGATGTCCGTGTGTCCGTGCCGGTAGAAGTCGAGCCTGTCCAGTCACGAGACGTCGACGTTAGCGTTGGTCGTCTGACTGCAAGACTCACAGTAGAGCGGTCGTACTTGATGAAGCGGCAGGGGAAGAAGCTCGTCTTGACCGTCACCTCGCGAAAGTGCGGCATGTGCTGCAGACGTTTAACTAGAGCGAAGCACACAGCCATGACCATCAGTGTCCGGGCTGCACAGTCCTGGTGTCTGCCAAAAGATGAACGCGCTCACCGTTGATGTACGACCGCGGCTTGTTCTCCACCGCGAGGCTCACGTCCACGGCGCACGCGTTCTGCGCACAGGCAACGTGTATCAGCGCTCCTGTTTAACAGCAAAGGCGCACCGGGCGCCTCTATCAGCAGGGAGCCAGCACAACAGACCTTGTTGAGGATGCGGACCTCGGACAGCAGCGTCTTCCTGTCGCTGCGTCAGCCGAAGCAGTGGTCCGATTAGTGTACTTCCCAGCGCCCAAGCACCTCGCTAGACTAGGACGTACAGCGCGAGCACGACCGATTCCTTCTGCCTGGAGAAGCTCTGCCAGCACGAGCGCTTCGAGTACGCCACCAGGTGTTGCGCGCTGGCCGCGGAGGCCGCGCCCGTCGCCGACAGCACGCGGAACGCCACGGGCGCGGCGCCCATCTCGGCGTCGTCCTCGCTCGTGGGCGTCGTAACGCGGCTAGAGTTGGCGCCTAGGTGCCGCCGCTGCGGCTGCGCGGTCGCCGGCATCTTGGCGTTCGGATGGCGCGGCTTACGGGACGCACGCGCGTCCTGGAGACGCACAGGCGCCGGCAGCCGCGAGCGCCTCTCGTCCATGGTCATCTTGCTGCCTGTCGCGGATAGTGATGATACGAAAGTCGGGGGCGCTTAAACAGTTTTTCGAGGAGGGCTTACTTTGAGGTAGGGGACAGGAGTATACAAACTTCAAGTTAATCTATATATTTGCCCAATCATGAACGCTCCCACCAAAGTTCAAACGTTATTTTTTACCAATCCGCTGTGGTAATTGACGTCACCGAAATAGTGTGCACCACACAGTGTGCAGTGATTGCTATTTATTTGCAAGAATTACCTGAGAGAAGCGACTCTCAAGCACTGGCACCTTGTTTTACTGGGACTGGATCGAGACCGAGAAGAAGGAGGACGAGGATGAGGATGAAGAAGCCGCCAAACAGTGGGGATGACAATGTCTACAGCCGCATTCTCCACGTCACGAGCTCCTTCACACGCATCGCCTGCACCGTCACGAGTATCTCATGGGCCATTGCTTCACCATGGAATTTGAATTATGACGTTTTACAAATTTCCTTCAAAACTGGTGTCCCCATATCAAGCGAAAGCCTGTCCCCGAAATAATTTCTGACATAAGTGGTCCACACTATACTCGTCCTTCCCCAAACATCCGTTTCGGCCCTGATGTTCCCCCCTCTCGGTCGCTCAGTTGAAGAGCGTGAACAATCCGTCCCCATAATAAGAACAGCGCTTTTCGCGCAGCAACGGACTGACACCGACATGGAGGCGCTGGGCGCGTTCGCGCGCGCCGAGGACGTGCAGCTGGACCGCAAGCTGTACACGATGATCGAGCTGGAGGGCCGGCGCTACGGCGGCTTCTTCGCCAAGCTGGACGCGCGCGGCGAGGGCGCCATCCCCCGCGCCGCGGCCATCACCTTCTTCGCCAAGTCGGCGCTCTCGGACGCGGTGCGGCGCTTCATACGACAACGATAGCGCTACTTTCCTCCTTCTAATCAATCGTTGACCACGTGTCTGCACAGCAAGTGGCCGAGCTGTACGAACGCATCAAGGGCGTGGGCCTGCTGCCGGACCCGGAGCGCGTGAATGCGGCCGAGTTCACCATGGCCATGCACCTGATCGTGTGCATCACCAAGCGCAACCTGGTCAAGATCCCGCCCGTGTTCCCCACGCACCTGTTCCCGACGCTGGATCTGACGCCCGCCAATGCTAAAGCGGTCGACGACGACGTCTGGAGCTCGGCGAGCGCGGCCACGACGCCCTCGGCGTCCGCGTTCAGCGCCTTCCCGTCGCCGTCGCCGTCGCCGTCGGCGCCCTCGTCACTGCTCCCGGGCGTCGTGACGGGCTTCGCGGCCATGAACATGAACGGCAGCAACGACAGCTACCACGACACGCCCAAGCTCCGCATGGAGGACCTGAGCACGAGCTCGAGCTCGCTGTCGGCCGCCCTGTCGACGTCCAAGCTCACGGAGGCGCGCTCCCTCACGGAGCTCGTGCATACCGAGGTGAGAAAGCCCTTTCATGAGCGTTATTCGACCAAGAGAGCGATCTAACTAACGCTTTACGTGGTGCTGTTGGCCAGGTGCGCAACCGGAAGGCCGAGGCGACGTCGCTCGCGAGTCTGGAGCACTCCGAGGCGCGCACGCTGGAGTGTCTGCACTCGTGCCTGGACCAGATCGCGAGCCAGGTGGACGCGTTGGGCTTTCCCGTGCCCACCGCGTCGAGGACGCTGGACGCGCTGGACGATCTGAACAACCTGTTCGCCAAGCACGTGCATGCAGTCAAGCAGGAGATTCAGAGCATGGAGATATCGGCGCAGATGATGAGCGTCGCGTCCGAAAGGACCGAGTCGATGCGCGGGATCCACGAGAAGAGCGACCCGCTCAACCAAGTGGCCGCGTTGACGGAGGAGCTCATGAGGCTCCAGCAGCAGGTGCAGACACTCTTCACGCGTCGCGACACGTTGTCAGCGCAGGTGGAAGTCGCGGAGGCAACATCCCGCTCTTCAAGTGCATCGGCTCCACCAGTGTCAAACCCCATGCCTTCACTTGTTGGTGGTAGTGCTAGTGCTACACCTACGCCTACGCCCTCCCTGGATGCGTATAGCACCTTCGCGCAGAGCGGCAGCAGCTCCAGCACGGATGTGTTCTCCGTTACATCATCGGTGACAAACGCGCCAAGCGATACGAAAGCGGACGACCCGTGGGCTGCTCTTGCGGCACCAGTACCAGCGCCTCCCGTCGTCACTGAGACCGCGTCAAAGCTACATGACGGCTTGGGCCTGTCAGCCTCCCTGCCGTCGCTGGCCACCTCGGACGCGTTCGCAGACGACTGGGGCACCTTCAGCGCGCCACCATCTCAGCAAGAGAGTGTGCTAGCGACGCCAGTGCCGTCGACTGCAGACAAGAACGAGACTACGACGAAACCAGCGGCCATCTCAGCATTCGCGGACGATTGGGGCACTTTCAGTGCGCCTACTTCACAACAAGAGAACGCGCAGGCGACACCAGAGCCCGCAAGCACTGACGCCGCGAAACAGGCAGATGACTTGACGTTGCCGTCGTCTCTGATGTCGCCAGTGACACCTAACGCGTTCACGGACGAATGGGGAACGTTCAGTTCGACGCCATCGCAGGAGCAAAACGGAAGCGTCAATGTGAGCGCGAGTGCAGACCCGTTTGGCTTTGGCTCGCCGGTAGCGGCCGCCTCTCCGTCTCCTGCTGGTGCCACGCTTACTACCGACGCGACTGGAAGCGCGGGCCAACCAGCCGCTGCTGCAAAGGACGAATTCGGCTGGGGCGACTTCCAGTAAGCAGCCCTCTACGCGCGTCAGAAGAGGGCGATTTTGTTAGCCACCAGCAGCAGAAGGCAAGAAGACGCTCAACACGAGTCTTTTGCGGATTAGAAGCGGGGTGATAGATACCGCGACGCTCTTACTGGCAGATACCAAACGCGCCTGATCCCAGTGGGATGTAAAGAGTATCCGTGTATGCCTGTATCTCTGTTGTCATACTTTGTTGGCGCTCCAACATGGTGAAGCTCGTTGGCTCCTCGCGTCTGGTCGAGATCAGCGAGGCAGCTCAATGGAGAAGCCCCAAACTGCTTAGCGTAGATGCTGGCTGATGGTTGTCAGCACTAGTGGCGGCGTGATGTTCTTCAGAAGCGCACCATCATCAGAAACAACGTCACTCACGAGGTCGGTTGCATCCTGGACGACGAAGACGACAAGGAGCAGGTGCAACCGATCGCTGGTCTTGAGGACTCAATCTGATCCCGTTGTTTCACCTGGGTGTCGACGCTGACAGCCTGGGAGAAGGATGGTGCTGGGCGTCTCGGCAGTGCTCGAGCATCTCCCTCGGCGTCGGCAGGTACGAGTCGTCAAAGAGATCACGCAGCACCGACGCCGCCGTGGTCCGCGTGCGATTCGCCCTCGATGGCTGTCCATCGTTGCTCCTAACGCAGTTCAGCACGCAGTACGTCAGCAATTTGACTCCATCCTTGACAACCAAGACGAGAACAAGAGCTTACTGTGCGGTAGCAGGGGCCTTTGAGGGCGACGGCAGTCTCATCTTGAGCTTGACAGGTGAGAGCGCGCGAGTACTAGCCCGGTGGACTCTCGCGGTACCAGGTGTGAGCACAGTCGTCGGCGGCAGGGGCTGGCAAACACCTGCCTGGCTCGTTAGATCGCATCGAGACGTGTCGCTCGCGAGGTGTCCGCGCTCCCCGCATCGAGGACACCGCGCGTTCGACATGCGCATCAGCTGCCACGTTCTGCAGCGCGAAAAGCGAAGCGTTAGACACGGTTATCAACCACTCCATGGCATCATAGTGACGACGACGCACATGGTGACCGGCGCGTTGGGGTAGGCGATGCCGCACGCGATCCGCTGCTGCCTCCAGTCCTCGCGGTCGCGCGCGATCTTGCGCAGACGCCGCACAGTGGTGTGCAGCGCGGGCTTTTGCTCGCGAGACGCCGGCAGTATGACGCTCTCGAAGAACTGCCTGTCGATGGCGAGCACCTGCACGTCCGTGACCGCCTTGATGTCGAAAGCAGCGCTCCGTCTAGACATAATGATGGGCTGCTCGCCCACGAGATCCCCAGGCCCGATGAGCAGCAGCTCCACGTTCACGACTCGCTCCGGTTTCTTCTTGGTCGACTGCATAAATAGCGCGCGCATGGCGGCGTCGGTCGCCGCGGTTGTCGTCGAGCTCCCACTGCTGGAACTGGAAGAAGTTGAGGCTGAAGATGGGGCGGAGGTGGCTACATTTGATAGTGACCAGCTCACGCGCTCCTTCACCTCGCCGGACGTGACGATGAACATCCACTTGGCCTCCGCGCCGGCGCGATAGAGGTGGTCCTGGCAGAAACGAGACGGTTAGCGGCGTGGTTTGTCGGCTAACGCATCAACAACCGACTCATCGGCATCGAATCTCACGTTGGCAGCGAAGTGGAGCGAGCGGGACGCACTCACGAGCCGCATCTTGTCTGTCAGATTCACCAGTCAGACACGTTAGTCGCTCATTCAAGTGGCAGCATTCCCATGCCAGCCTAATCGCCACGCTCACCGTGCTTTCCCACTTCCGGAAGAGGAACATGTGGTCGAGGATCACGGCGTTGTTGTAGTGCGAGGCCTCCATGGAGGCCGTGCGCACCAGGCGGGTGTAGTCGGCGCGCTCGAGGCAGATGAGGTCGCAGCTCGCCGTGTACTGGGACGCGAGGATGGTGGCGTTGCGTCGCGCCGACGGGTTGAGCAGCACCACCTCGCCGAACATGGCGCCTGGGCCGAGGTTTGCCACCATGTCGCCGTACTCGCTGACGCCCGGCAGTCGGCCGCCGCCACCGTTACCGTTGTTGCCTCCGCCTCCGCCCTGAGTGTCAAGGAGCGTCGAGCTCATGCGACGCGCGAGCTGTCGCGACGCGTCCAGCGGCGTCTCCTTCCGGATGTACACGTCGACGATGCCGTCGATGACAATGTAGCAGCGGTCACCCGTGTCGCCCTGGCGGATGATCAAGTCCTGGCTCTTGATCGTGATGAGCTTCATCTGCCGGCAGATCTCGCGCCGAATGTACTCGGGCGCCGAGCCAAAGATGTCGTTGCTGTACTGCTGACAGTTGTGCATCATCCAGTCGTAGACCAAGTCCACGCTGTGCTCGTTGCGCGCACCGGGGTCGTCCGCCAGGATGGCCTTGATCGCGTTCACCTGCTCCTGCTGCTCGGCCGTCTTCTGCAGGAACTTGAGCAGCTTCTCCGGGATCTCGGGCTTGGTCGGCGCCGCTAGAGTGCGCTGCGTGCTCACTCGACGCATCGACGGTCGTTTGGACATCCGTCGGGACAACACGCGGGTCAGCGGCGGCTTGCTTGGTACATCGGTGGCTTCATCGGACTCGCGGAACGAAGCCAGTCGACGGGTCAGCGGCGGCAGGCTGCTGCTGCCGTTCGACGGCTTGCGAGGGGCGACTGGGTCGTCGGGCAGCACGGAAATGAACATTGCGGTCTGCACGAGGTCGACACGCTGATCATAGCCTTGCGACCACGAGCGATTGTGGCGTCTGTCATGGCCTTCGCAGCTATTTTAGTAATCATCGTGCCTGGATGATGTCCACGCGAGAAGCACGCCTGGATCGGTTACGCTCGTTGTGGAGGCGCAGCGCCGTCTCAAGAAGTCGCGTCGTCTCTTCACGACCTGCAGTGGCTATGGTATCACTATCACCAGTCGATTCGGCAAGTCGATCGACACAACTCAGGCCATGACTCAAGCGTCTGCAGCTGCCTCCTCGTCTGAGGCATCGCTCTCGGTGCTCCACATCGAACCAGATCTGCCGCCGCAAGTTGCGCGTCTAACCGGTCGTGCGCCGTTCGAATGGACCGAAAGCGCGACGCCCGTCAGCGCTGTGCAATGCCACCTGCTGGATCTCGTGTCCGACTACGGCGTATGGAAGACGCCTGGGAAGCCTGCGCCCGCGTCTCCAGCCACGTCGGCGACAGCGCAGACACCAGTCGCAACCAGCAAGGAGAAGGTCCGGCTGTACTGCATCCCGTCGATCATGGACATCGTCAATATCGACCCGATGAACGAGACGTTCACCGTCAAGTTCACGCTGTACCTGCTTTGGCCCGTGGATTTGAGCGCGATCGACATGGGCGACGTCGCGCAGCATGCCATCGACAGTGGCCACTACATCAACATGACGTTGGCCGAGATGGACCACTTCAGTGAACGCTCTCTGATGCCCGGTGTGACCTTCTTCGACGCCGTCGAGACGTACGACACCAAGCCAGCGGACATTTGCGTGAACGGCGGCGGCGAGCTCGCCGGGTTCACGTGGGTCATGTGGAATCGGTCCATCCACGTGCAGCTCCGCGAGCGCTGAGAGCTCCAGCTCTTTCCGTTCGACGTCCAGGACCTCAGCATCAACCTGCGGCTCAACGACGCGCGCTCGTGGGACTTCTTCGACCTCACGGCCTGCAGCGTGCAGTTCCACCGCGAGGTGCTGACGCTCACCAAGTTCCACCCGCTCGAGCCGCAGATCCTGCGCGAGGCCCCCGCGCACAAGGCCACCAAGGTGCGCATGCGCGTGCAGCGCATCGCCAACTACTACTGCAGAACATCGTGCTCATCATGTTCCTGCTGTCGCTGCTCGGGCCGCTCGCGTTCGTGCTGGACGTCGACGCGGTGGGCGACCGGCTGTCGACGATCCTGACCTTGCTGCTCACCGCCGTCGCCTTCAAGTACGTCATCTCGAGCGCGCTGCCCAAAGTGCCGTACAACACACTCATGGACTACTTCATCATGCTGTCGACCGTGTCGCTCGTGCTCGGCGTTCCTGTGCGCGGTGCCCAAGCTGCTGCTGCCCCGCTACGGCGCCGCAACGGCCAACACCGTCAACAAGGTGCTGGGGTATCTCTGTCTGGCGATCGCCGTCGGCATCTCGATCGTGTGGATGAGCGCCGCGCAATGGCTGGTGCGTCGGCAAGAAGCGTGCGAGTATGTCAAGCTCGTGCCCAAGAAGAACTGGTACCACTTCCACTTTAGTCCGATGCCATTCATGGCGTTTGCAAGTCCCCAAAAGGAACAGGCGACCAAGAGCGGAGCTGTGTCGCCCGGCACGCCGAAAGCATCGGCAAAGAAGATGAAGTAAGGCCATACTGAGCCTTCCATTACACAACTATTGACATCGACTCGGAACCCGGAGCCGACTTGCTCGAGCAAGTCAGCGCAAGGACACCTAAATGCCCAACACGCCGCGTGCGATATGTACGGGAACTTTGAGCTTCACTGGAATAGCGATGAGGTTGGGAGGACGTATGTTTCGATGCAAATAGCACCAGCTCATGCGGAGTCGCGACCAGGAGCAACAACGACAGGGATCGGAGCTGCTGTGACAGCAGTGCCGCACGTCGCCTCTTGGTTGTCGACTGGTTCCTCACTCTTCTCTGTGGCGTGCAGGAACGACTTGCATGCCGACTCCCATCGATGAACCTCCCCTCCTTCCCCGTTCACGGACCAAAAGTTGGCGTCGATGAGCTTGTCCAGACGGCGATGGAGATCGTAGCCTCGAAATGCAGCCTCGATCAGCTGAGTTTCCAGAAGGGAACCGTATTCCAAACGCGTCGTGCTGTCATGTGCTCGGTCAACGATTGGCCGTAGAAGGTCGAGGTCGCCACGGGATTCTTCGATCACTGACGACACATGCTCGAGTCGGTCCCGTAAGAGACTGTAGATCCGTTGTAGAGCACCACGCGTCGTCGAGTTCTCACTCTTCATCTCTGCAATGATCGCTGGAATGGCTTCCGCTGCTGTTGATGGCTTCTCTTCGATTTTGTCAGGAGCATTGGCACCTGCCAGCTTTGCGAGCTCGTCCACCACCGTGCTGATCTTGATGCGATCCGCTGGGTCGGGCGCACACATTCGCTCCACCAGTCTCCATGCACCATCTGTGCACTGCTCTGGGCGCTGTGGCAGCTCCTTTCGGATAACATGGTACTTGACGACGCTGTTATCAAGGTTTCCCCACGGAAGCGGGACATATCCGCGCTCATCCTTCTTCAACGTTGTTGCCAAGACAACCCGGAGGGCTTCCACAACACACATCCCCAGTGCGTACACGTCAGACGCGAACGACCGATTTGAAGCGCCATTCTTCAGGCACTCTGGTGCGACCCACTGCAGCGCGCCAGTTAGTTCAGCGCCAGTCTGCTCAATCTCGGAGCTCAGTCCAAATTCCGTGACTTTCGCCTTCCCGTCACTGCCGACCACGATGTTGTTGCATTTGAGGTCGCCGTGGATGATACCACGCGCTTGGAGATACTGAACACCCAGAGCGGCCTCATACAGCTTCGACCACAGCTCCTTCGGGTGCTTGCGCAGGTACTTGTCGAGCGACCCGTTGCTAGCGTACTCGCGCGCAAAGAACGGAATCCCGACGTGGCAGGCACCGAAGAGCCGGACGACGTGCGGGTGACTGAGACCGAACCAGACCGAGACTTCGCGCTCAAACATCCGCCGCATCTTCAGCCGCTCTTCTGTATCTTCGGGACGATCACGTGTTGCCGTTCGAATGGTCGATTGTTGGGAATTGGTGGTCACCGCAGACCACTCAGGCTCATTCTGCGCTCCAAGTCTTCTCACCTGCTTCACGACAACGTCCGAGTCCAACCACTTGGCGCGGTACACGCTACCAAAACCGCCGACCCCAAGGTAAGTCGAAGTGTCGACTACCAACTCGTACCACGGAAGGAACCACGGCTGCACGGTCGTCACCACTGAAGGCGAGGCGTCTTTGGCGACCTCGTTGTACGCTTTCTCCAGCACAGCAAGCTGAGCTTTCGTGTACGCAGACCCGGAAGCGCTAATCTCCGACTTCAGCAACGCCAGAAAAGCGCTGCGGTCCTCCTCCCCGTCCAGCTCGTGCATCACTAGCAGCGATTGCGAAACCTCCGAGACGAAAAGCTCCAGTTGCTTCGAGCGCTGATCCTCCCACAGCCATTTCCGCTCATGCAAAGACTTGGGAGCGCCATCGAGGAGAACCCGCATCGCTTCAACACGACGCTGAATCAAGTGCATGCTGCTGCCCGTCGCTCGGGTTGACGACAACCGGAGGACCCGGTTGTGGTAGGACTCGGGCTGCATAACGGCGACGAAGTCATCGAGAAGCTTTTGGTACTGATAGAGGGTTCTGTATGGCCATTTTGGTCCGCGAAGCCGCTCGTGAATCGCTTCGAGTTGTTGGAACGCGCACCGCTGAAGACCGCTAATTCCAGGTTGCACCATAAGGCGATGCATCTCGTCCCACAGCTTTGTAACCTTGCCGTTCTCGAACTGCTCGACGTCCACGAGCGGTTCGGGGTCGGGCTGTGATGTCAGGAGATCAGCGTCTTCTGTCGCAGCGAGGTCTTGGAGCATCTGGACGGCTGCTGACGCGGTTACGCGTTTTTGAGGTTCTCACGCGCACATGCGAGCTGTCAAGTAGCGAAGTTCTTTCGTGAGTGCCGCAGGTGCAAGGTAACCGGACTCCGATGCTGGGATCCAGTACTCCTTCGCATAAATGATCTGCTTGTCACGCTCGCCGGACCAGGGGATCTGTCCGGTATGCGCTTCCACGATGCATAATCCCAGCGAGTAGATATCGGACGCAAATGAAGCTTGATCGCCCTTCAAATGCTCCGGAGACTGCCAGCGCTCGGACCCGAGGAGCGAACCGGAGCTGTTTCCCCATCGCTGCACTTTTGCCGACCCGCTCAACCCAAACTCTGCGAGATTTGCCACTCCATCACTTCCGACCAAGATGTTGCTGCCACGAAGGTTTCCGTGAACGATCTTGCGCTCGTGCAAGTAAGCGAGACCCAGCGCCGCCTCGTACAGGAACTTCCACGGGGTTCGCTGCGCGTCTGCATGAGCGAGGTGCTCGACCAACGACCCGTTGCTTGCGAACTCGCACACGAAGAAGTGGTGGCCGAGGTCGCACGCGCCGTACAGCTTGATCACGTTTGGATGCCGCAGTTGGTGCCACACCGTCACTTCTTCCGCAAATGTCGTGCCGGATGCGACAGGAACAAACAGCTTGAGCACCACATCCGCATCCAGCCACCTGGCTCGGTACTCACCCCCCACGCTTTGCGCGTTGACGTACTCTTGCAAGCTGATCTCGAATGGAGAGATGAACCAGCTACGCGATTCGCTCTCGGAAGATGAAGACATGGCTTCGCCGTCTTGATTCTGTGATCGCCGCGTATATGGCATCAGCAGTCGCTGGACAGCTAGGTGGCCATTGCTGGCGGCCAAGAAGAACGCTGTCTGTCCGTTGTGATTAACAGCATTGGCGTCAACTCCGCAGTCAAGGAGGCGCCGTACAATCTCCAACTCCCCCCTCTGCGCGGCATACATGAGAGCTGTTTGACGAAGGACGTCGGTAGCGTTCGCGTCAGCACCGCCGTCGATGAGGAACTTGACAGCGCCCCAGTTGGCCTGCTTCGCCGCACACAAGAGTAGCGTATCGCCGTTGTCCAGAACTGTGTTGACAGCAGTCCCGCTGCTTCCACCGCTACAACGCACGACCTCGCAGCGGTCGCTCAGCACCTGAACGACTTGATCTACTGCGTTCACTCCAGCGCCGTCGTCAAGGAGGCTCATTACGACGTCCCACTTGCCGCGCTTAGCGGCACGATCGAGCAGGGCCTCGCCATTTTCGAGCACTGTGCTCTTGTTCGCGCCGCTCTCAACGAGGGACCGCACCACGGCCCACTCGCCGGACTGCGCCGCCGCCATAACCGGAGTTTTACCGTCTCGCGAGGACGCGTTCACAATCACACCACCTTCGACAAGCGCCTGCACAGCCCCCAACATGCCTCGCCTCGCCAAATGGGCCAGCAGCGTCTCACCGTTTTTCAGCATTGCGTTTGCGTCCGCACCTCTGGCGAGGAGACATCGCACGACCTCCGCCAACGGTGTCCTCACCTGCACCGCATGCATGAGCACTGTGTTGCCGTTCCTCAGCGCAGCGTTCACGTCCGCGCCGGCGTCGACGAGCCACTGCACCATGGCCGCGCGGCTCTCATCCACTGCCGTGATGAGTGGCGTCACGCCGAACCGTCCAACCGCGTTCACGTCGGCGCCGCTCTCGACGAGGAACCGCGCCATGTCCCAGTAGCCGTACTGCACCGCAAGCGCGAGGGGCGTTCTGTCGGTGGCGTCCCGACAGTTGACGGAGACGCCGCTCGCCACCAACGCCCGGGCGCGCGCCGTGTCGTCGCATTGCGCGGCTGAAAGCAACTCGGCCTCCTGGGACCACCTGGCGCTTGAGACCGACATGAAGGACCGAGAAGTGTGAGAATCTTCGCGGCCTCACATTTGGTGATTACAGTGGTAACGCCTCCCAAAACTGATGATACGGACAGTAGGGTACATACCTCATCGTCAGGGTACAGGGCAGTAAAAACGCAAGTCGGAACTCGGAAAGAGCGGCGGGAATGCTGCCGGACGAGGCGCCGCCCGCGATGCTGGCGGCCGACGCAACCGCCGACGTCCACGACGTCCGAATAGCAGGCGAAGGCGCTGGCGATGACGCTGCTGCTGGTGTATTGCCGACGCCGGCACCGAACTCAGCCGCGCGCGTGGTGTTCCTGACGGTCAACGACGTCTACGAGCTGTTCCCGAACGCGCGGACAGACATGGGCGGTGCGTTCCTTCTCCTCGCAATAGGCGGAATCGTGTGGTGGATACTAATGTGCCTTTTGATGCGGTGCAGGCATGGCAGAGCTGGCGACGCTGCTGGCGGAGACACGCTCACGCCTGGCCAGCGAGGAGGACACGCGCGTGGTCGTCACGCTGAACGGCGACTTCCTCTGGCGCTCGGAGCTCGACCGCCGCGACAAGGGGTGCGTCCGATCGACACAACAGCATCGTCTTTACCGCTCCAGCTGACATTGCTGCCGTGACGCTGACAGCGCCATGATGGTGCAGGTGCTGCACCGGCTGAACGTGGAGCTGGTGGTGCTGGGCAACCACGAGTTCGACTTTGGCGCGCCGCTCACGCGCGAGCTGCTCAGGGACGCGCGGTTCACGCAGCTCGGCTCTAACATCCGCTGCGCCGACACGGGCGCGCTGTTCCCGGGCGTCTCGGACGT
The DNA here is from genome assembly GCA_023338115.1 of Phytopythium boreale. Lineage (NCBI taxonomy): Eukaryota > Oomycota > Peronosporomycetes > Pythiales > Pythiaceae > Phytopythium > Phytopythium boreale. The sequence goes on from JAADYG010000439.1 coordinate 13,759, forward strand.
TGTCGTGCTGCCGCTCGCGAACGGACTGCGCGTCGGCGTCTTTGGTGTGTGCACGACGGTCACAGGCCGCGATCCCTTTGCAGGCGGCTCGGTGCGCTTCGAGGACGAGATGACGCACGCTCGCCGCTGTGTCAGACTGTTACAGGATGAGCACAAGGTCGACGCGGTCGTGGCCTTAACACACCTCAACGTTGAAGACGACCAGCGCCTCGCGCGCCAAGTACCTGGCATCCACCTCATCCTGGGCGGCCACGACCACGCACCGTTCTCGCTGTTTGCGGGCGGCACGTTCATCCACAAGTCGGGAATGGACGCGCTCTGGCTTGGAGTGATCGACATGCGCCTCGATCGGAGACCGAGCAGTCGAAACACGCCGGTGGAGGTCACGTTCCACTGGTCCATGCTCGCGAACCGCGGCTACCCGCCGGACCCAGCGTGTCAAGCCATCCTGCAAGAGTATGTCGATAAGGTCCGGCGCGAAGATGAGGCGGAAGGGAGGCTGGTACCACTCGCGATATCGAAGACACCGCTTGACGGGACGCGCATGGCGTGTCGAACGACGGAGAGTAACCTCGGCAATCTGATCGCCGACGCGCTCAGAGTTGAAATGCGCGCCGACGTGGGTCTGCTCAATGCTGGGTTCATCAAGGGCGACGCGCTGCACCCTGCAGGACTCGCGATCACTCGTAAATGGTTGGAAACGTTCCTGCCACTGCTCCACCCCGTCGTCGTCGTTGAGATGCGAGTGTGTGAGCTCCGGGCAGCGCTGACGCACTGGCTGCGGCGGAGTCCGAGCATGAACTCGACATTCCCACACCTCTCAGGTCTGCGAATCGAGTACGATGCGACCTCAACGAGCTCGCCGTTCATTCGGTCGATGCGATTTGATGACAATGCCATCGCGTTTCCTGATGGGGAATCGACCGCAGCGCCGGACGGGGAGCTGGATAGACTCGTCAAGGTGGCGGTGCCCCGACTTCCAAAGGCTGGCGACTGGAAGTATTTGGTGAGTGCGCGGGTGGTGGCTACAGGTCCAATCGTGCGCGATGTGGTCGGTAAGTTCGTCGAAAAGCGCAAACAGCTTGAGTACCCGCCGCGAGAGGGCCGGATTGCAGCCATCGAGTAACAATAGCAGCAATTCCAGCAAGCCGCGAGTCGATACACACACGGGATAAATATGCAGGGTGCTGTCTATTCCATCAAGTTCGTCTCAACACTGGGGGCTTTGCCTGCTGAGAACCTCCGACGACGACCCAGATGCGCATGATCTATTGACTGTTGGCTTCATTGCGCAGTCGCAGGAGGCGGCGGCGCTGGGCCTCAAGTCGCGCGCGACGTCGCCGACGCGCCAGCCGCTCTTGCTCATCTCGCTTCTCTTCCTCATCCTCCTTGGCCTCTCTCGCAGGAGCTCGAGTTGCGCGTCCACCAGCTGCTGGTAGCGCCGCTCGTGCTCCTCCTCCTGTTCCTCCTGCTCGACCGCCATGAGCGCCAAGATGCCCAGGAGCATCGCGGTATTGCAGCTCGGCATGGTATGCCATTCGTCGGTCCTTGTGGCTTCTGCACCAGGCAAACTTGCGACTTGGAGAGCGCGTTCGGGAATGAGAGGGATGCTTTTCGCGCGAAAACTAACGAATCGTGGCGCCAAAAGCAAAAGGGTGCTGTGTCCGATCTGTAAGGGCCATTTGCTGCGAAGTAGTGAAAATGTGTCCGGTTGGGACATTATACAGTGGGACAAACGTCGTTATCAGACAAGGAGAAAGGTGAGTCTCACTCGAATGGAGGTCTTGGCGGCGACGCCAGCAACGCTACGTGGCGTTCAATCTTGAGGCTCGAACGGTGCTGGTGGTCTCAGGAATCACCCTTCAGTAGATGATCCCGGGGCTGGGACGATGGGGTTTTCGCAGGCGAGCTATTAAGTTTGTTCACTGCCTGCTCTTGCCGAACATCCACACCTCGCACTAAACTAGGTGCGCGACCACAATGGACGGCACCGAGTGTTGCTTCAACTGAATGCAGACACGCAGTCTCGAAATGGTTGTTGCCGTAGCACACGCGACAAGTGAAACGACGTCTTCTCGCGCGGGACTTGACCAGATACAGCGACGTTTACGCGCAGTTTGGCCGCACCACGAGCTATTTTTGAACGTCCCGCGAGTCACGGGCCGTGACAGAATCGGCACGCTCTCGCTCGGTCGTGCTCCAAATTCCGCAAGCGTAGACACTTTCATCCCATAATAGAGGCGGCAATGGCTGTTCCTGCCCCGAGCCCAGCCCCAGCCGACATCCCTGTCGCCGTCAGCCGCAGCTGGAGGCAGCGCGTAGCAGGCGCAGCAGCATGGTCTGTCTTCGTCGCACTCTACACGACCGGGCTGCTCTTCTTCGCGGCATCTTCTTACTGCTACTGGATCATGAAAGGCTCCGCGGTAGAGCCGCTACTTGTCGTGTTTGGGCTCGGCATCGAACCGCGGTATTACCGCCCAATTGCCGTTGCCTACGGCGCAATAGCGCTCGTCCACGCCGTCAAAGGCGCCCAGCTCACTTTTTCATCCGCCCGACGTCGGCAGCTCATCTTCAACAGCCGCGTGATGCCACAAGTCCCCCATCAAACGACAGTCCCAAGCATCTATCAAGCAACGACACGATCTCTCATGCACGCCTACGACCTCATCTTCGCGGAGACAGGCCTGCTTGGCGTCAGCGGTCCCTGCTTCGACCTGCTGCTCTTCGTGCGCGAGTTAGTCGAGACAGCGTTGCAAACTGTCCAAGCGTACCGCATGAGCCAGTTCCTCTCGCGCGTGTGGCTCAATCGGTTCTACGTGAGCTTGCTGGTGCTCAACTGCTGGTTGATGGCGTTGGTACACACCTTGTTCCACGACAAGCCAATGATCAGGTACTTTGTGACGCTTACGTGCGACCTGCTGCTCGACTTCACGTCCTCCATGGTCGTGCCGTTCACGCTTGTTGCGATCTACTCGCGGGACGTGGACCCGGACGCGAGCGACCTGTTCGGGCCCAAGTGGTATGACGACGGCTGGGTGGTCCACGCCACGAGCGAGTTCCAGATCATCCTCGTCGTCTCGTGGGCGGACCTCTTGTCTCGCTTGGTGTTCGCACTCAGCATGATCGGAAACCTCGGCACCCTCCAGAGACTTGTCACCTTGGCAGTCAAACACCCGGGAGCAAGCCGAACAGCCATCGCGAAGTGCTGGAACTCGATCATCCCAGAGGCGAGCCGTCAGCCCAACATCCGACCCGACTTAGCGACAATCGCAGCACTCAAGTGGGCGAACGGCGCTGTTGCAAGCAATCCATTGCTCACCAAGCTCCTACGAATCGTCTTCGTCGTGTGGGGGAGTGTCGTACTCGCTCTTCACGCAGCTGCAGAGGTCGGTTCTGACCTCCCTCAGTGTGTCATGCGAGTCCGGCCGTGGGGGATCACGCGTCCGTCGTGCAGTTTCGTGCTCATCAATTGCTATCAAGACCACATCGCCGGCAGTACCTCCGAGGCCCACGCACGACTCGTGGAACTGAACGCTCCCTCCGTCACGTTGTTTGCCGTTCGCCACTGCCCCGCGCTTGAGTTGCCCGCCGTTATCCAGTCGCTCGAGAATCTCCAGGTGTTCAAAGTTTACAACTCGTCGATAGCGCAATGGGACCTGGACGCCGCTCTCACCAAGACGAGTCACCCGGTAATCTCCATGCTCATGTTGGTCCGGGTGCGCACGCTCGACGGCAAGATCCCGCTGGGTCTGCAGTCGCACGACTTTCCTCCGACGCTCTGCTCCCTCTGCTTTCTCGACACCAACATCCGTGAGATCCCCGACGACCTCGACACGAAATGGTATCCTGGCGGCGACATCGAGTTCGACACTGCGCAGCTGACCAACATCCCAGATGTGCTAGTCCGAATGTCGCCTAAATTCCTCGTCGTCGCGGGGAACCCATTGAATCAGGTCTCGAAGGAGGTGTTCGAGCTGCCAGTGCTCGAGTACCTCGACTTGAGCTACACTGAGGTCTCAGCGCTCCCCAACGACGTCGCGCTCACGTCGTCCGCGCTCACGTCCTTCAACCTCGACGGCACCAACATATCTAGATTCCCGCCGTGGGTGGACGATTGGCTCCAGCTCCCTGATGGCATCCTCTACCCGCAGCGGATATCAGCAGCAGGGTCACCCTACTGTGCTGAGCGCGACAAGATCTTCGCAGGCGAGTTGACAAATTTCACTGCCACTTCCAAGTCGATCCTGATGGACGCGTCGAAGGGCAACTGGGGCTTTCTACAGCGCATAGTGAGCTGCGCTCCTTCGCTCATGTATCGGTTTTCGATTGTTGTAGAGGACATGAAGGCCGCGATCACTTGAAAACGTACAGTATGTGCTAAACTTGAACACTGTGTCTTGAGCAGCTCCAGACACGCCCCCAAAACCAAGCGATTCGTGATAAATATGGATTGCGTTGTTACCAATCTTCTGCTGGCCCTCGAGCAACGACAGATCCTTGATTAAGTACCGCCGGTTGATGAAATGAAGCGCTCCGCATCGCTTGCCTACCCGATACGGAGTCGCTGGAGGCGGCGGCGCTGAGCTCGGAGCCGCGCGCGGCGGCGACGGCGGCGCATCTAGAGCTGCTCCTCGCTTGGAAAGGCATCCGCGCGGTCTTCCTCGTCGGCCTCGGTCTCGAGCTCGTGCATCAGCTCCAGCTGCGCGTCTACGAGTCGCTGGAAGCGCCGCTCTTGCTGCTCCTGCCGCTCCTCTTCCTCCTCGCGCTGCGCATCCAGCTGCTGCATCAGCATGAGCACCAGGAAGTGCAGCTCGTCTTCGCTGTCCGTGAGCGCCATCATGAGGGCGGTGCCGTTCATCGCCAGTGGCTCGACGCTTGGACTGCTGAGCTGCTGACTCGTGTCTCGAAACGCGCGTGCTCGGAAATGATACCCACCCCGAATTGACGAGATCGAACCGTCCGATCTTTCTTCTTTTTCTGTTTTTGGCGCCAAAATCGATTATGTCCTAGTAGTAGTGAGTCGTGGACGTCCCTTGTTATACATAACTTTAAGATTGCCGATGCCTGAAGCCATTTTATTCGGGACAAAGGTCTGAATCAGACGTCGCTTCAAGCAGACAGCATACCCAAATCATACGTTTACAGCGTTTTACTATAGAGACAATATAACGGAATGCAGCACCGTTAATGTAGTACCGGCTAGAGGCTCCGCTATTTTTGACTGCATCGATGACCCTTTCCATCGACATTCATGCTTCACACCGCCCACAACAAGTATAATTCTCAGCCGAGCGCGTCCAGTCCGTCTCCGCGATGAGTCGTCGTTCCGTCCACTCTCCCGCTGCCGAAGTTCTGATTAAGTCCTCGCGCGGCGTGCGGTGGCCCCGTCTCATCGCGGCGGCAGCATGGAGCGTCTTCGCGCTGATCCACGTGTTGGCGCTGCTCTTCTTCGCCGTCTCGGCGCTCGGCTACTGGGCCCTGCGCGACCGCGGCGTCAGCAACTTCCTCGAGTCCAACCGGATCGGAATGCACCCGCAGCACTACAGCACCATCGCCTTGGCGCTCGCGTCCATCGCGCTGGTCCACACGTGGCTCTTGCTCCGGATGGTCGTGCTGTCGGCACGAAGCCGAAGACTGGTCTACAGCCAGAGCCAGAGCCAGATGACGCCTCTCAGCTCGGGATCAGGCGTCGTTCAAAAGATATGGCGCGTTCTACTGCGCGCATACGATGCAATCTTCTCGCCGTCTGGGTTGCTGGGCGTCAGCGGCCCGTGCTTCGACCTGCTGCTGCTGCTTCGTGAAGTGGTGGAGACGGCGCTCCAGACAGCCCAAGCGTATCGCATGAGCCAGTTCCTCGCGCGCGCGTGGCTCAATCGGTTCTACGTGAGTCTGGTAGTGCTCAACTGCTGGCTCGTGGTCGTCGTGCACACGCTGTTCCACGCACGGCCTGTGACCAGGTAATTCTTGAGCTTGCTTTGCGACTTTGCGCTCGACTTCGTGTCGTCCATCGGCGTGACTCTCGCGCTTGTCGTCATCTACTCGCTTGACCTTGAGGAGAGAGACGTATTCGGCATCAAGTGGTTCGACGACGTCTGGTTGGCTAACGCCACCAACGAGTTCCAGCTCATCCTCGTCGCCTCCTGGGCCGACTTGGTGTTGCGGTTGGTGTTTGCCCTGAGCATGATCAACAACATCAACCTACTCAAGCGGTTCGTGAGCATGGCGACGGATCAGACGGGGAGCAAGGAGGGTTCAAGACACGCGTGGAGCGCGATCGTGCCCGCCTCGACGCGTTCCCACTCCCACAAGAGACGCAGCAGCGCGACTGGCATGCTAGTGGGCGTGAACAACGTGGTGAGGGCCTACCCCGTCCTTACCAAGTTCCAGCGCATCATCTTTACTGCTTGGGGAACCGCTGTCCTCGCGCTTCACGTAAGTGCATCCTTCGGTTCCGAGTTGCCGCAGTGCGTCATGCAAGTTCGGCCGTGGGGGGATCGCACGCCCGTCGTGCAACCTTGTGCTCATAGACTGCTATCGCGATGAGATTACTGGCCACGCCGATGAAATCCATGAGAAACTTGAGCCGCTTCACGCTCCGTCGATGGGGAGATTGACTGTCCGTCACTGCACCACGCTGGAAATGCCGCCCACTATCCAGTTCTTGTCGAACCTGGACTCGATCAAGATATACAATACGTCGATTGCCAGGTGGGATGACGACGCGGCACTCACCACGACCCGTCACCCCGTGCTCATCAGCATCAACCTCCATCGAGTGCGAATGCCGGACGGTCTGATCCCACGCGGCCTCCAGTCACTGGACTTCCCGTCGACCTGTAACATCTTCAGCTTCGTCGACACCAACATCCGCGAGGTACCGGACGACCTCGACAGGAGGTGGCCGCACGGGCGGCTCATTGACTTTGCCACCGGCAACTTGACCCAGATCCCAGACGCGCTGCTACGCCTGAAGTCGAAAGGGCTTCTACTCGAGGCAAACCCGATCGCAAACGTGCCCCAGGCGCTCTTTGAGCAGCCAGAGCTCGAGATCCTCGACCTGCGCGACACCAAGGTCTCGGTGCTGCCCACGAACCTGACGACACTACCGAGCAAACTCATGTCCATGAACCTGGACGGCACCACCATCTCATCCCTTCCGAAGTGGGTCGACGCGTGGCTCGAGTGCCCAGGTGACTTGCGCTACTCGGAGCGTATCTCGGCGGCCGGATCGCCCTACTGCGCGGAACGCGGCCACATCTTCGCTGGCGAGCAATCAGTTTTCTCGTGTGCCTCTGGCTCGAGGCTGATGGACGCGTCGCCCGGCAATTGGGACTATCTGAAGCTCGGCGTGGCTTGCACGCCCACCGCCATGTACCGCTACCCGATCGAACTCGACGACGCGTTCAACGCTCTCCCGTAAGCTATCACAGATGACACCAGAACGTGTTCTTCTCCATGCAGCACACAAGACACAACCAGTTCAGACAAGGACACGCGGGTTTCTTCCTAGTGCTTGCCTTCCTCGGACGATCGGAGCCGCGTCCTGGCGTCACCGTACGTGGCCTCGTAGCTGCCGTCCGCCACGCTGCGCATCCACTCGGCCAGCGCCTTTGCTAGCACGGGCGCCTGCGTCTTCTGGATGTTGTGTCCTCCCTTGTCGAACACGATGCGCGGCCCAGGGCGGCACTCGCGGCTCACGTCCTCCGTGATCTCCTTCTGGACGAACGTATCATCCTTGGCCCACGCCACGAAGTTGGGCAGCACCGAAACGTGCTCGAGGTGCTCGGCAAACCGCTGGAAGTCGGCCGTCGCGCTGTACACGAGCCCAGCCGAGAAGTGGTCGATCGGCAGCCCGTGCGACTGGAACTTGAACAGCTTGATGTACACCTGGGCGATGATGAAGCGCGCCATGTTCTCGAGCATCGGGACCTTGGAGCGCAGCAGCCACAGCATGAAGCTGTTGCCGCCGGGCCAGATCACTCGGTGGTGGCGGTGCCCGGCGCTGGACAGCAGCGCGAGTCCCTTGACGTGGTTCCCTGCGAGCTTGGTGAGATGCACCGCCGCGTGGCCGCCGAACGAGTGGCCGAGCACGAAGACGTTGCCGTGTGGACTGCTGTCCAGGATGCGCTGCACGGCCTGATGCGTCAGCTGCACGGACTCGTGCATGCTCATGCGGTCGTAGTAGTTCTCGCGATCGAACACCTGCGAGCCGCCGAACCCCGGCAGGTTGACGCCAATCACGCGAACGCCGCGGGTCGAGAGCAGCGGGATGAGGTACCGGAAGTCGCTGTACGTGCCCGGCGCGCCGTGGATCAGCACCAGCGTCGGCGCCAACGCCGTCGACGCATCAGTGGCGTTTACAGGCGTTACAGACGGAACGTCGATGTACTCGATGCGGCACTTGTAATCGATGTCGATGAACGACGGCGCGGGCAGCTCAGCCGACGGAGGACGCCGGGTGATCGGCATAGGTGTGCGTCGGGTGATCGCCGGCTTCGGTGTCGTGATCGTGGGCTGGTAGATCGTGGGACGCTCGTACTGTGGCTTCTGCTGCCATTGGACGGCCGCCGTGGACGACGCGCGAGCCAGCGGAAGCCGGGAGACCGCGGCGACGGCGCTCAGATGGTGAAGACGCGTACAAGTCGCGGAGAGCATCGTGGTGGGGGATGAAAGCAATGGAAGGTATGCGCTGTCGACTGCTAAACGAGAAGTGAACAGAGGAGAATAGCGAACGTGGCAGTCCAGTCGGACCTCGTGGGGCGGCTGCCCCGCTATGATGACGCGGCACTCGGCCTCCCCCTTCTATTGCGCATCCGACTCGCGTGGATGTCACGCGCGACTTGGACCGTGTTAGACGTGGTACCAAGCTTCCCATGGCCTGAAGTAGAACCCGGGTTCTAGTTCAGGGCATGGGAGGCTTGCGTGTACTATACGGTGGATGTGCTGCTGCTGCCGATGGCCAATCAGCAGCCAAGTTGGACCGGTCTGTTGCTCATGGATCGCGTCCAGTACCTCTGGAAGTGATGATGCCGCCATCATTTCTCTGCTGCTGGCACGATCACGGGGAGGTCCACATTGAAGGCCCTGTCTGCTTAGATTTGTCCTAACGAAATTGGGTCATTCTGGTCTCATTTCAAGATAAAGTGAATATAAAGGGGTGATTCCTAGCGGATATAGGGTCGCGGCTGCCACGCTGGAAGCGACGCGCTATCTTATCCGGCAGCTACCGACAGATGGGCCTCTGATAACGACGCACGTTAAAGTTCCTGGGCACCATGTGCGCAATGCACAGTATGGGCAACATCCAGCCCGTCGCGCATCGTTCAAGCCAAAACAGCAGCAGCGGCGAGGAAGCTCTGTGCGTGTTACGGCGACGAAGACGACGCTGCGACGTCAACTGGCCGATTACGAGCGGCCGTGCCCACCTAACGTGTATTCTACTCAACTGCCACGCATGCAACGCATGCATCGCATCACGCACACCAGACCGGCTGGTGTCGATTTCTATGTCCGCATCAACAACCCAGAAAGCCATCACCCTCCCGGAACATCTACGGCAGAACTTGGACCTCCATCAACCGCGACGTCTGGGTGTCCGAGTACGCATCAAGGTGCCGGTCTGCGAGAACCGCATCAGTCCAGTCTCGGAGCGCAGCCGCTAGCTGCTCCGCGCGCGTCTTTTGGATGTTGTGGCCACCGCCGACGAACGCGAGGCGCGGGCCGGGCGGCCCAATCTCCGCCAGCTCCTCTGGGATCTCTCGCTCCATGTATTCGTCACTGCGCGACCATGCCATGAGTGCTGGCAGCCGCGCGCGCCTCAGCAACTCCACGTGCTCTCGGACGACGTTGAAGTCGGTCGTGCCCGCGCGGACGACACCAGCGACGTAGTGCTCGGGTGGTGCGTGCGACGCAAACTGCAGTAGCTTGGTGTAGATCTCCTTGACAAGTCCCGGCAGCACGGGGGCAAGCAGTGGAGGACGCGCTCGTAGCACCCTGACGAGCAGCGCGTTGCTCCTCGGACGCAGAACACGGTGCGGCCGGCAACCAGCGGACGCCAAGAGCGCGATCCCCTTGACATCGATGCCGCTCGGCTTCCCAAGCAGGTTAAGCGCCGCGAGGTTCAGAGCGGTGTGGCCACCAAACGAGTGGCCGATGAGGAACACGTTGTGATTCAGAGGATGCTCGCGCGGACACAGTTGCTCGAGAGCCTGAAGCGTGAGCCGCGCCGATGGCAACGCGCTGATCTCGTCGTAGTACCGGTCGCTCGTCTCTGGGGCGTGGAGCACCTGCGATCCACCGAAGCCGGGGAGCGTGACCGCCAGCAGGCGCGCATGAGGGTGCGACTGTTGCAACACCGGTATCAGGTGCTTGAAGTCCTGGTACTGCCCCGGCGCCCCATGCACCATGACCATCGTCAGGCGCTGGCCACCATCTGTCGGAGCTTGTGAGGGCGCGACGTCGACGTACTCGAGCCGGCAGCGGCCGTGTATATCCAGCTGCTTGGGCTCTGGCAGCGGCGGCGGCGGCTCGCGGTGCTCACGCGGCACCAGCGGCTTGGCGCGCGGCAGCAGCAGCTTGGACAGCGACAGGCACCGCGCGTGGCGAGCCAACATGGCTGCAGGTACTCTTGAGGCCAACATTGCTGGGCCAGACGGCGTCTTGAAGACTGAACGAGGCGACCGCGTGTCCAGTGCCGTAGAAGGCGCAGCAGACGTAGCAGGCGGACGCTATAGCAGCGTCGCGATCGGGTGGCGCGCGGCAGGCGGCGCTTCTTTTCCGCGATCGTTTCTATTTTGCCATGCCGCGTTCTGTCTTTTGATACAGACACTCGGCGCAGAAAAATAAAGGAACCTGAAGTGACACGGCGGAACGCGTCCGACGTGAAACAGTCGCGCAACTTTCGTGCAACCTAAGTGACGTCGTCGGGTATCCTGAAGCGGCACGGCGGAACGCGTCCGACGTGAACATGCCGCAACTTTATCGCAACATTACTGATTTGACAGACGCGGACGTTGACGCAAACCCTTTTCTGTGTTCGACGTCAAGAGTCGTATAAGTCCGTCCTCACATGTTGGCATCTCTCCAAAACGGACAGTTCAGACTGGACATGATGCGTATCATATTGCGTTCCTCCATCACCACGTTGGGTGGCGTTGCTTCAGTCGCAACGTCAGGTCCGTGTTATTCATCGATTTGAACCCGCGTCGTTTTACTCGCTACGCGACCGCCATGCGCGCCGCGACTCGCATCCCCAGCGCCAAGCTGCTGCGCCGCCGCAGCGTCGGCATCACCGCGTCTCGTGCATTCGATCCTAATGCACGAGCCGCGCGTTCAGCGGTCGATTCGATTCGTCAATGGCACCACCAGCAGTCTTCGATGAGCGGAACGATGTCGGCGGCGTTCTCGTCGTTCTCCCGCCCCAACTCGGTGCCGCCGACGCTGCCCGCCCCGTCCTTCATCGACGTGGGCGGTAAATGCCGCATCGAGTACATTGACGTCGCTCCGACCACCGTGGACGACTCATCCAGGCCGGCGCCGACCCTAGTGATGATCCACGGCGCCCCTGGGACCTACCGCGACTTCAGACACATCATCCCGCTGCTCTCGGAGCGCGGCGTACGCGTCCTCGGCGTGAATCTGCCCGGCTTCGGCGACTCGCAGGTGCTGGACCGGGAGAACTACTACGACCACGTCAGCGCGCTGCCCTCCATGCACCTGACGTACCGCGCCGTCCAGCAGATGCTCAAGGGCACCGAGGGCGACGTGTTCGTGCTCGGTCACTCATTCGGTGGCCATGCGGCCGTCCACTTCACCGGCATCGACGCTGAGCAGCGCGAGATCGACGTCAAGGGGCTGGCGCTGCTCGCGAGCGCCGGCCACCGGCCGCACAAGGCGCTGCTGCCTCGCGTGAACGCGCTAATGTGGCGCATGCTGCGCTCGGACATCCCCGCGGTCGAGCACCTGGCCAAGGTCATCGTCACGCAGCTGTACACGCGGCTGCTCAGGTTCCCGTCGCGCGGGTTCTCCATGGACTACTTCGCCGCGGGCATCGCGCGGTGCGCCAGCGCCGACTTCAAGCTGTTCAACGCGCACTTGGAGCGCAACGCGAAGCTCCCGGCGTTCGTCGCCTGGGCTAAGGACGACGCATTCATCGAGGAGGAGATCTTCGAGGCCGTGAGCGAGCAGTGCCGCCCCGGCCCGCGCCTGGCGTTCGAGAAGGGTGGACACAACATCCAGAAGACCAAGGCCAAGCTGCTGGCGGACGAGCTGCACCAGTGGATGCGCAGCGTCGTGGACGGAAGCCACGAGAGCAAGTACCAGCGCCACGACGTCCAGCTGCACCCGTGAGGTTTCGTGCGCCGCCAATGGAAGAGGCTTCATAAGTGTAGAGTGACAAAGTTTTGGAATGAATTGCTGACGAGTGAGCCGGGTATGCGCGTTGTTTGTGTGGCCTTCAACTGGAGCATTGAATGGAACGCAACCAACTTTATCGTAAATCATGAACCTGTTACCACGAGTGACTCTCGCATCGGCTCTTCGCAGCCATCGCAAGGCGGAAGAAGCTCGAGATCCGCCGGCCAGTCAGCGCCGACACAGGCTCCGACACGGCGTGACTCCCCTCCGAGTCGACCGCCTCGACTCGAAAGCGGTAGGTCGTATCGGGGTGCAGGCCGCTCAGCGTTGTCGACCTGAGGCGACCAGCAATCCTTAGAGAGAACAGTACCAAGCTTGGTCATCACTTGACACATTGACGAGTCGACGCGTGACGTGGCTATGATATGCTCATTAGTGATGATGAGTGTGCTTTCAGAGTGTGGAAGGATACTGAAGTCCAGTGCTTTAGTCGATTGCAGAAGTTGAGCTGCAACGTGGATTTGGATGCGACTCTACAGTCACCAGTTGCACCCTCGACCATCACGGATCAGTGACCAAAATATATCGGGTTATAATGATATATACAGTGTCAATACAGTCCTGGCCAAAAGTAAATGAGGTCACAATTTTGGCCCGAAAATCAGCCAATAGGAACTCTACAACGCTCAAAATCGGCCCAAATACTCCTCAAATCGTATTTGAGACGATGACAGCATTTTTTTCCGCACTTGATTTGAGTAAGTGGTCGATCCAGAGAGGGGTCCAAAATCGGGGTGGTCAAAAGTATATGAGATTCTCAAACACCCCATGTTATTTAGCTCTCTAGAACGTTCTAGAGCAGCCCAAATGGCTCTAGTACTTGGTCTTTCCACCC
>JAADYG010000044.1:0-85425 GCA_023338115.1 Phytopythium boreale
GCATGCCTCTTCGGCAACCACTCTCTTCCCCTCCTCAAACACATGACTGTCAAAGTTGTCGAGGAGGAGAAGAGAGTGACTCTACTTCATATTTAAAGACGTTCTTAACGTAAAACGCCCACCCAACAGAATCCATCCACCCGCGCTCCTGTACTGTGTACGCGTGGCCGAGTGGATATGTGGGCAGCTCATCGCGCTCGATGTCGCCGCCGAACTTACCCCCTGTCTACGACAGATCCCAGAACACGGCACACACGCTTGCGCCTTGAGGAAGACTTGGGCACTCCCAACTTGGAGGGAGGAGGAGGAGGAGGCTTGTGCTGTTGACGGCAAATTTGCAACTGAATTGAAATGGGCTTATGGTTCCTGAATCCTACAAACATAAAACCACTAGAGTCCTATGCGTCCAGGCCTGCAGCTGCCACATCTATAAGCAGATTAAGGACGGGAACGCCATGTCGGAGGCGGCCGTGTGAGAAAAGAATCTAACATGCATAACTGTACTGTACTTTATTAGCAACCCTGGGTACCTTCCAAGGATACCGAAGAGGTGGCAACTCGGACAAGGCCAACACGGAGCTGGTCATCACTTCCCTTTCGGTATCTGCCGCAAGTGCACAACGGAATCGTATCGGCTAGCCGACGTCTAATATAGGATATGGAATGAATTGTAGGTGTCTGTACCTATATACCAACTGAATCTCGGATTGGCAGTGCATGGAACAGCAGATATGAAAAAGCCTAAATGTTAAAAATAGGTATTTTGGATAAAGCAGGATAATTAACCTAGCTTGAAGTAGCCGCCAGTGTACCGTAGATACGGACCAGAGACAGTCAATCGCAAGACAAGCTGCGATTGGGCAACCAATTTAGCGGGCGCCGACTCTCATTCGCTTAAAACACGACGCTTGTCGCACCGCCTGATATCGTAATCAGCTGCTTTGAGAGGAAACGGGTTCCTTCCCGCTTGTTCGTTGAGTTCGGGCGCACAGAAACACGGCAAGGGGAAATCGGGCCAGTCGGTCGGCCTGTCGATCAGTCCCCCCTTCCCCTTCCCCTCTCCTTCATACTTTGACCAAGATGTTCCCCCCTGCAACCACACCACACCCACACCACACTTGGGCTCTTATCCTCATACAGTAATCCAGTGTGACGTTTTTCCAACCGCATTGATCGATTTTTCCCGCGTGTCGCTCAGTCGATAGCTGGAGGGCGGAGGAGAGAGAGTTCGAGAAAGGCAACGAAGGGAACGAACGCAGCGGAGACCATGAGCTTGACGTCGCTGGATGCAGGTAAGCGCCGCGAGGGATATGCGTCTTCGTAGAGCACTTGGGACGGCCCCGTGTCCGTTTCCACACCCTGGGGTGTAGATGAGTGGTCAGCGCTAACGTTCGCTTTCGATACGTTGCGCGCACAGACTTGGAGTTGCTGAACCGCGGGCAGCTCGACTTCCTCGGCCTCGGGACCGCGAACGACGGCGGGAAGGATGCGCTGGCGCTGCTAGACGCCCCGGACGACGCCGGCAGCGCGATCGGCTCGGTCGAGGACTTCGACGTGAACTTTTTGTCGGACTTTCTCATGGCGGAGGACCAGACGCTGCCGGAGCCCGAGTCGCCGCCGCCGTCGTCGATCGCGTCGTCGCCGAATAGCCTTCGCTCTGCTGGCTCGCCGGACCTGAGGTCCTCGGAGGCGATGGTGGTGGGCGCCGTCCCTGCGCTCGAGTTTGTGTTTGACGCCGCGCGACTGGCCCAGAAGTCCGGCTCTGCCAGCCCGTCGGGCTCGACGACGTCTTCGTCCTCGTCGGATCATCACGCTAATGTGGATGACGCGACCGAGGCCAAGGTGGATGAGTCGCCGGAGGAGCGCAAGGCGCGGCGTCGGGCGCAAGTGGCGATCAGTGCGCGCCGCCACCGCTCGCGCAAGAAGGTGAGTGCTACGCATCACTCTATAAACGTTCGTTTTTGGGTATCTGACGTGAACTGATGAACTTTTGCAGAACGAGATGATGGAGCTGCGCAAGCAGGTGAACACGCTGAACAACCACCTTGAGTTCTTGCGCTCCAAGCACAAGATGCTGCGATGCGACGGCGCAGTGGCCGAGTGGGAGGAGCGCGCGATGGCGCAGCGGCACAAGCGCCGCCAGGCGGAGGAGCTGAACGACCAACTGAAGCGCGCGCTGTTTGAGCAGCGGGGCTTCGTTAAGGATCTCAAGTCGGTGTTTTCCAGCTCGCCCATGCACAGCACGGTATGTCCCGTGACGGATTGCCTGTCGTCATTGTCGCTGTTTACGGTTATGTCTGACGACCAATCTTTGTGCTGCACGCAGGAGCTGAACATGCGTTACCTTCTGCACACGTACACGCGTCTGAGCAAGAACCCACGCTCTCGCTTCCGCGACTTCCAGACTATTTGCACGAACTCCAAGCTGGACCTGGCGATTCAGATCGTCACCCGGGAGACGGATGGCGTCCTCTTCGACAAGCCCAGCATTACGACGCGTCAGATCCAAGCCCAGTCAAACGAGTTCGGCATGACGACCGTTGCGGTCTACGCGTTCGACTCGCCGGACGTCAACAAGGTCTTTGTGGCCGCATGCAGTGCTATTCTGAGCTGCGGATCGGATTGGCCCAACTACTCGCTCACGAGCGCACAAGCCAAGGTGGTGGACTCGCCGGCTGCCCACATTCGTTACGGCATTTCCGACGCAAAATACAAGAGCGACGCCAACGGTGAGGAAATCCGCTTGGAGGGCCGCGGCGTGTCGTACTACCGCGTGACGGACAAGTACGCCGTGCTGTTGTGGGACTTTGTCGACGATGACGACTTGTACCCGCTGAAGGACGACACGCAGATGAAGCGCGACGTGATTGGAGCGTAAGTGACATCGTGTTATTCCCTGCGTTGATATAGTCAAGTCGATAGACTAATACTTCGTACCTGCTGTGTGCTGCGGCTGCTGCAGTGTGGTAGTGCGCCAGGAGATGTGCGCTGACGGCGTCGAGCGCGTCGTGTGCCGCAACATTTGCACGAAGATCCACGCGCTCGCCAGGCCGTCGCCCTCGCAGGACATTATGCGGTTCTCGCAGTACACGCTGTCAGGCGCCAAGGCCTGCGGCTGCCGTGTCTACCGCATGATCAAGGACGGCGCTGGTCCGCAACTGTCCGCCTGATCGTGAGCCTTGGCCTCCTCATCTCAACCAGCTATTTTGCCGTATTTTCGCCGTGTCGTTCCCTCCAAGTGTATTCAGCACCTACTCCAGAATAACTGAGAATCAATGTGATTGATCTCGTCAACTCGAAGATGTGACTGTGAGCGTGACTGATAACGGTAAAGCTCGTGCATCACGGAGGATGGTCCGACGTTCCGATGGACGCGGGGAATCGATGGTCGCGTCCCCGTATTACTGATCAGTAACGCTGCGCGAGCATACAAAGTGACAGTGCAAGAAGCCCTGTTGCATGTCCCCATAATAAAGTTCAACGCCCCCAAAATACCGCAGCGGATCACGTCGACGACTGGGGGCCTGCGCAATCGGTAAACACTCGCATCGGTCGTTCACTCACTTCATTTACACGAGTTAATACAATCAATTCAAACAAGATATTTAATGGCAAAATACACTGAATCTTATAAATTACCACAAATTGAAAGACGTGGTCAATATATATATATCATTTAATGTAATGCCAGAGGTCGACAGTTTGCAAACACAAGCATCGACTGCAAAGCAATGTGCTCTCTCGCGCCGCTCATGCCGCGACGAGGCCTCCCAACGCGAGTCGTCACGTAGTACAAGTATCGAACAGCGCACGAGCCGCGGGATTTGCGGGCCAAACACAGGCTGATACTACCGGTAGTACGTACAGTCCGCCCAGCTGCAAGCGCCTCTCGTTCTTCTCCATTCAGCAACACCCAGGACGCGAGGACGAGCACCAATGCGATCGCCCAAGAACACCCCGGGTAAGTAAGCCTGACCCCAAGTGTATTAAGCAGTCGCGCGTCCCCGGCCGCTTATGCCATCCGGGACGTGTCGACGTCATTATGCTGGTCTCTTGAATATGTGTGCATTCCTCTCACTAATCGCTGCTTTTCTGCGCGCCGGCGCTCCTGCACACTGTAAACATTGGACCTACCAGTAAACCCAGAGAGCATGACGGCGGCCGTCGAGAACGCGCCCGTCGCGGTCGCCACGGCGCCGCGGGCGTCGACCGCGAGCGCGGGCTTCCTTGGCGACATGGACGACCTCGAGATGGGCTTCCTCTCGGAGCTGCTGCTGCCCGAGGACGAGTCGCGGCGCGCCCAGCAGGGCGGCACAGCCACCGCGAGCGCCCTCGAGGAGGACAACGATGACGACTCGGACAACGGCAGCAGCGCGTCCAACGACCTGCCGACCAGCAGCAGCGAAGACGGCAGCCCCGCGTCCAAGAAGACGCCGGCGTCGTCGCCGCTCTCCGGGTCGTCAGCGACCGAGGCGCGGCCGGGACGCGCACCCGCGTCGGGCCGTAAGGTGGAGGAGCGGAGGGCGCGGCGCCGCGCGCAGGTCGCGGTCAGCGCGCGCCGCCACCGCTTCCGCAAGAAGGTGGGTCTGTACCCTGAGAATGCAGTATCGTACCCGCTCTGTCATTGACCGCAATGGCCCGTGTCGGACCACAGAGTGAGCTGCTGGAGCTGCGGGCGGCCAAGAGCGAGCTGAGCGAGCGGCTCGCGGGGCTGCGCGCCAGCCTGAACGCGATCCGGCCGAGCCGCGCGGTGGCCGCGGCCGAAGAAGCCGCCGTGACCGAGCGGCTCAAGCGCCAGAAGGTCGAGCAGATGAACGCCGAGCTGCGGCACGCGCTCGTGGCACAGCGGCGCTTCTTCGGCACGCTCAAGTCGGTCTTCATGGGCTCGGCAGTCGCCAACGCGGTAGGCATACGCATTGAGACTGCACTGAGGATGCTGGTGATCCGGCGCTAATGCTCGTTTGTACTTACGACAGGAGGTGGACATGCGGCAGCTGATGCACACGTACACGCACCTGGACAAGAATCCGTGGTCGCGCACGCGCGACTACCGCGCCATATGCACGGACCGGAAGCTGGACCTGGCGGTGCAGATACTGCTGCGCGAGACGGAGGGCGCCGACTTCTCCAAGCCCGCTATCTCCACGCGGTCCGTCGACACGGGCAAGCCCACCGAGGTGGCCGTGACGGCCATCGCGACGTACGCGTTTGAGGCGCTGGACCTCAAGCACACGTTCGTGTCGGCGTGCGGCGCCATCCTGGGCTGCGGCACCGAGTGGCCGCAGTTCGCGGCGGTCGCGCGCCACGCGCAGGTCGTGGACGCGCCCGCCGCGCACATCCGCTACGGCGTGTCGGACACGCGGTACCAGAGCCAGGAGGACGGCGGCGTCGTGGCCGTCGAGTCGCGCGCGCTCACGTGCTACCGCATGGCTAACAACTGCGGCGTGCTGCTTTGGGACTTTGCCGACCGAGACGACCTCTTCCCGCTCAGCGACGAGACCAGCGTCAAGCGCGACGTCATTGGCGCGTACGTCTGTCTTGCCTTGTTGCGCGTAGCCGTTTGTGCTTGGACCAACGTGCTAACGTGTTATTGGCTGGTGATGATGGCAGGGTACTGCTGCGGCGCGAGCTGTGCGCGGACGGCGTGGAGCGCGTGGTCTACCGGTCCATCTGCACCAAGGTGCACTCGTTCCCGTCGGCGCTGTCGCCGACGGCGTCGCCGACGCTGGCGCGCTACGCGCAGAACTCGCACCAGGGCGCCAAGGTCTGCGGTGCCGTCGTGTACAACCAGATCCACTCGGACATTGCGCGCTCGCTCGTGGCGCTCTGATCGCCGTGCCGACATGTGGGGAGCCAGCCCCTCACCGACACTTTGTAGACGGAGAAGAACCTGTTGGTTATGCCTTGCGCGTCGGACAAAAGCTCTTGACATGAATGTAATTCTCTGTATAAATTCACACTGCGCATCCGGTGTTTATCCTACAAGCAAAGCTCGGCCGATAGAAAGCACCGCGATGCACAAACGCACTCCACGCACACAGCCAACTAGATAGGGTTTTGAATGGAACTCACGCCGCCACCGGCGCTGGAGATGCACACACGACACGCGGCCCCCTCACGTGACGATCTCGGGCTTGTTCTGGCGGTCCGGGTGGTTCTTGATGAGCAGATTGCGCGCCGACGCCTCGACAATGTCGGCGTTCCGACAGAAGGCCGTCAGGAACGACTCGTTGATCTTGCTGTGCGGGTGCGTCAGCGCGCCGACGGGCGGCGTGCTGTGGATGATGGACCGGTACAGCGCGCGCACGCTGCCGTTCGCCATGGGCTCCGTCTCCATGATCATGCTGTTCGGACAAATCAAAGCACAAGGAGATTGGTAAGACACTGAGCGAGGATGATGCATTTCGCGACCATCAAACACACGGGAACGCACCATCCGACTTCGTCGTTGCGCAGCGTAAAGTCGGGCGACTCATCGGCCGCGGGAGGGTACAGGTCGTCCATGTGGATGGTCTCCCACATGATGAGCACGAACTGGTCGAGCACGCGGCGGTGCACGAGGAAGTACGAGTGGAAGTACACGATGCGGTTCTCCTCGTAGTCCTTGAGCAGCGGCGCGATCGTGCGGCCGTAGCGCGTGTTCTCGTCCAGCTCCATCAGCCGCTCGCACTTGACGTGCGGTTGGAAGCGCTCGGGGATGTCGAACTGGAAGTTGAAGATCGAGTTCCAGCACGCCTCGCCCAGCTCCTGGTGCGTAAAGCCCGGCACCTGCTTGGCGCGCAGCAGCTTGATCTCAATGTCCGGGCCGTTCGAGTTGAGCTTAATGTCCGTCAACGGGTAGCTCACGGGCCCCGGCCCGAACTCGCTGTGCACGTACTGCAGAGCCAAGTCCATGCGCTTGGCGGCGATGTGGTGCAGCATCTTGGACCGCTGCAGCGTGTCCACCGGCAGGTGATGGAACCAGTGCTGGATCTTGGTCTGCGGCGCGACCGAGAAGTCCAGGTCCAGCGCGTTGGTGGACAGCGCCGCGAGCTGGCTCTGGGTCGCGATCAACGCGCCGTCCTCGCTGTCGAAGAGGTCGTCGTCGTCGTCCACCTTCTTGCGCTTGCGGTGGTGCGTGATGACCTCCTGCTCCTGCTTGATGCGCTCAGCCGACTCGGTGCCGCTGTGGTGCATCATCTTGGCCATCTGTTCCTGCAGCAGCAGCACCTGCTCGCGCAGGCGCGCGAGCTCCTCCTTCTGTCGGTTGCGGTGCTTGCGCGCCGACTTGGCCACCTGCGCGCGGCGCCGCAGCTTCTTTTCCTCTTCCGTCAGGCTCTTGACGGGCGCGTTCAGGATCTCTTCCGAGTCGCGGAAGCCAGAGTCGCTGCCGTTCACGCTCATCGTGGGCGACGCCACGGGCGAGCTTGTGCGCGACCGCGTGCGTTGCGCCGGCCGCTGCTGCTGCTTGGCGCGCTCGTTCTTGCGCGGCGAAGGCGCGGGCGGCGGCGAGTGCGCCGCGCCGTTCGAGAAGAAGGGCGTCTGCAGCTCGTGGAACACCGCCGTGGCCGACGCGGCGCCCGCGTGGTGGTGGTCCGCAGAGATGTCCAGGTCGTGCGCGTGCGACGTCTTGTCGGGGAGTGCGCTGTGGTGGTGACCGTGGTAGTGTTGTTGGTGCTGGTGGTGCTGCTGCTGGTCGGGCTCGTGGTGGTGCGGCAGCGCCTGCACCGTCGCGACAAAGTCCAAGTCCGACATGGTCGCGGGGTACATACCCATGAGCAGCGCCTGGTCGTCCGGAGACAGCGGCGCCGCCTCGTGGTGGTCCTCGATCAGCGGGTACATGTCGTCGTCCGACGAGTGCGGCGCGTCGAACACGTACGCGAGCGACGACGTCTCCATGTTCATCTCGTGTTCTCGACCCACAGACGCCTCTGGAGCGCGCGCAGAGCCTCTGAGACGCTTCGGACACGTGTGCGGTCGCCCTGTGAAGACCGTGGAGCGTGCTAAGCCACCGAGCGAACGCGCGGAGAAGCAGGGAACGCCCTAAGCCGCTCTTTCTCAATTGACCTCGCTCGCTTGTTGGGGGAAAACAAAGCTGAAGGGCGCTGGTTTGGCAATGGACGGGGCGCCGCCCAGTGCTTCTGCGCTCTCCTCGTCCTCTCGCCCCTTATGTTTTTAGTTTGGGTATATTCTATATATCTATTTTGGTTTACTGGAGTATAAACAGCTGGTATGATGTGGAAAAATCTGGATGTGGTATTTTGGGTCACGTCTAACGACTACTGGAACCGGTTCGGCGGTTCTTTTGGGTGATTACAGGCGCCCGTTATTCCGCGCCGCGAGCTGTGCCGCGAAATCAATCATTCGAAAGTGGTTTTACTGAAAGTAGTTGTTTTATATCGGAGAAACATGATGTACAAAATGCCACTTGTGGGGTGGGTCACTGTGCTGCAGTTTTGGGCTAAGCGAATTCGGAAGCGACAACTTCCGAGCCTGACGGGCGGACGTGGTTGTTGTTGTTAGACGCGCCGGATTTTGGAATGTTTGTCACCGAAAAGCGAGCAGGAGAAAAACTGTAAAAAGCCCAGCTTGCCAGCGGAAAAGAGGCGTAATCCGCGCGCCGAACAAATGTGTAAAACAAGTCTTAATTCAGTACAGCCACCGTACAGTACAGTACTTGTAGGCGATCAGCTCATATTCGCTGACAGTACCAGAATATTATTTTTAACAGGCTGTAAACCACAGAACAAGCAAAGAGTGAGGATGGGAAGCGCACAATCATATTAGTTCATGGAGGATTTCACTGTTGACCCCAGAGGCAGATGTCTCTCAAGCTGTTGTTGAAGATCGCAAAAATACACTGTACAGTAAAGCGATCGCTTTACATGCAGGTTTGATATTGTACTGTACAGTACTGAATTACGTCAAATTTATAATTTCGATTTTTATTTAACTCGTAAATTGTATGATTTTTAAATATGCCATGGTACACGCACAAATCAACAAAATATTCGTGTAAGTTTTGCTTGAACTTCTATATTCGGATACCGTATTCGAGACTTCGAAGTAAAAAAAAAAATAATGCCGATCCAGAAGGCTTTCCTCACTGTACATCTAGGAATATAAAAACTCTGGAAGTTTTGAAAAGCCTTGAGCACCAAAATATGAGTGGCAAAATCCTCAGCTCTTCTGTAATTGGGTGCAACAACCATAAACGTATCACAGAATGTGCGAACTGCACCAAGCGCAAGATCACCTTACATTCGAAATCCCCACTGAAGAATGCTCAGCGCCAATGTATGAGCTGTACAGTATACAGTATATCCAGGATACAGTATTCTTACAATGTAGTTGCAAACGCGATCGCGTTTAGTACGGGTACCGTTATCGTCACTCCACTGTCAATTGTGAATACCGTAAAAATATTTTACGGTGATTTACCGGTAGGTTTATTTTGCCAAAAAATACTATACTGTACCGGTAGTAACGTTTAGAAAAGAACTGAAAATATAAATTTAGCATACAATCAACGGTCTTACTCTAATTGAGTTGTTTGGCTTTTCCACCGAATAAAGCTCAGCTTTTCGTGGGAGGAGCTTTGCTACTGTATTCGCTTGTGTTTTGACTTTTTTTTTCATTTACGTTCAGCAGTCTCTGTAACGTCACCGCTTGAAGCCGATGGCGTAATGTAATCCTCTCCGAACGCGTCAACCGCTCCAGTGGGACGCGCGATGCCCACCACAACCACACATCCAATCCAATGCTGTGCCCTGACACTGTGTACAGTATTAAAATTGTACTGTTGATACTCGTTGGAGACGCCCGCAATGCGCATCTCGGAACTCAGTGCCCAGACTCCTACGCTGCCGTCCGTCTCCACCCAGCACCCTTCGTCAAACGCGGATGCGCGGGTCCACTGTTTCCACTCACAGTGTCGTGTGCAGACCCTTTCGCTTCTTCAACCACCAGCGACCCAACCGCCCGATCTACGCACCGCGATCATCCCCCTGCCAGACTCGCTGGGACTCCTCTGAGGACTCCTCTCAGCGCAGCTTCATCTTGTCGGAGTGCATGCGTCGACTCTTGCAGCAGCATCTTCGGAGCGTGGACAGCGCCACGAACCCAAGCGCGAGCGCGTACGCGGCGAACACGAGCGGCTCGTACGGCAGCGCACACTTGGTGGCGGACGCCTGCTTGTTCGAGTCCTGGGGGAGGTGCACCAGCGCGTAGCTCGGGTCCGGTCGCTGGCCCCAGGAGAACGCCGGCATCGTGAACTCGGTCGCGTTGGCTTCCGGACGGCGGCGCTCGCACCAGGCGTGCGTGCGGCCCGAGAGCACGAGGTCGGGCCGGATCTTGGACAGCAGCTCGGCCGACAGCGCCCGGGAGAGCACGTGGTGGTGCTCGGCGTAGCGGAACGACGGGTGCTCGTATGTGACGTGGCCTGCCTCCCGCCGCCGCTCGTCGCCGCACTGCATGTCGTCCTCGCGGTACAGCGGGACATGGGTAAGCAGCACCACTTGGCCGGTCGCGCGGGCCCGCAAGCGCTCGAAATCAATGTCGTCCAGGAAGCTGCGAGCAATCAATCGGTCGCTTTTGGTATGTATGGAGAGAGCGGTCGATACTGGGCGTCCTTGATAAGCCAGCCTACCTTCTCGCCTGCGTCTGCACGTCCTTGTGCGCGACGTCACTGTCGAGCGCCATGGTGTTGAGGCTCACGAACAGGTGGCCGTCCACGATCTCCACGCGGTTCGACGGCCCGAAGGCCACTTCGTAGCGCTTGACCTCCGCCGCGCTCATGAACCGCCCGAATGACGCGTCGTGGTTGCCGATCCGGTCCATGTACAGTACAGATACGCTTGCGTTAGCTAGGTCCTTGTCGACGGAACAGGGCTCATCATTGGCAGGCTCACCAAGTACAGCGTCTTGAGCGGGAGCACGCTAGCGAACGCGGAGAAGAACCGGTCCACGTACTCCTACACCAACAAGGAGGCCATAAGCTCTCTAATAGATCGAGAGTCGACCTGCTCGAGATCGTACCGCCCAGTCGGCGTCGCGCGTGGGGCGACTGCCCTCGTCGAACTGGTCGCCCAGCACGAGCACTATGTCCGGACTGTGCACGACCACCGCGGCGCTCACCGCCTGCTTCACCTGTCAGACATCACCGGTCGACGGTCAGACAGCGGTCCGGTACGCATGTCGCGGCGGCGAGTGGTCCAACACGCGCCTGCCAGTCGATCCACGCGCGCTCGACGGCCGAGCGCCGCCGCTTGCCTAGCAGATGCACGTCCGTCACCACGAGCGCGCGCACGCCACCGCCGTCCGCGCCGGCAGCCGCTGACCAGCGGTCGTGGACCTCGCAGCGCGCCGCCTGCAGGTAGAAGACGCCGAACTGGCACAGCGCGACGGCCGCGAGCGCCGCTCACAGCTCCCGCGGCACCATCCTCACCGTGTCGTTTGTTACGGAAAGCAAAGGAAAGTGACACAGAATTGTCCCAAAATAAATGGGCGCAAAGAGTAAATGTACTATAATCCGGAGAATAATGTTGCTTGATTATACTATAGTCCTCAATTATGTGTGCATTTGGGTGGAGCTTCAAGCGGCGCTGTAGATAATTCGCATTGCTCGATCCGAAAGATGGAGGACGCGCAGGTGTCGGGCGCGCTCGCGGAGATCCTGCTGCTCCTGCGGCCGCTGGTGGACGACGCGGTCTCATCGCTGGAAGAAGACGCGCCGGTGAGTCGCTGGGTGGTGGCGGCGGCGCTTCATTCGCGCGCATTCTGTTGGAAAACCCTCTATGAGAGCAAGTGCTCAATGCGATGTGTTGTGCTCGCGTGCTTGGCAGATTGACGCGCTGCTTGGCGCGTTCCAGGCGTCCATCCAAGCGCTTGCCGGCAAGGAGCCGGATGTATGGCAGCTGCGCATCGTGGAGTGCATTTACGACGCGCTAAGCGCGTCCGTTGCGGCGCGGAACGACGAGAACGACGCCCCGGAAGCAAACATCGTTGCCCAAGGCGATACATTAACGGGGGGCAAAGATCGCGAGTCTGAAGCACTCGAGCAAGCGACATTGACGGTTTGTAAGGCTATTCACAGAGCAGCTGCTCAGCTTTGCGGTGCTGTCGACCAGGCGCTATCGTCGCCAACAGTGAGCGACGATGAGGGTCAAGACGGTGAACGCAACGACCGCGAGCACTTTATGGCGCGGTTCTGGGGTGAAATGGGCTCCATATCGGCGGCAGTAGTGACAAACGTGCGAGTCGACGAGGAGGACGCGGCCGAGGACGCAAGCAACGTCGAGATCCTCACCTTCGACGACGAGTACCAAGAAGACGCCCAATCCGTCAACAGGTACCAGAATGCCCATGTACGGGTCTTGTATTGCCTTGCGCTAAAACCCTGTTGGTTGCCGCTTCTCAGCACGCCAACGGCCGACGGTATCCCCAGTCTGATCAAGCGAATGCAAGGCGCAGACGAAGTCGACCGCGCGATGGCGCTGGACGAGTTCACCCAGGTATATTGTCGCTCAGACCTTGCCAGATGATGAAGATCAGCTCATGTGTCCCCCACCACTATCCCCACATCCGGTAGGTCCCAGTGTTCGAAGTGCTCTACTGCACAACGCGATTCCCGGAAGTGGTACGCGCGGTCGTCGGGCTCTTTCTAGAAGCCGATGTGATTGGCGTTGCGGTCTCCCAGCGCGCAAAGCGGGTGCTGTATCAGCTGCTACGCGACTGTGAGGACCCGTACCAGTTCCTCGACGTGTACTGGGCCGTGATCGAGTTTGTGGGCGCTAGACTCAGCGCGGACGAGCTCTTTCTGAGCAAATACACCGCGCTGGAAGCTGCGGACCCGGCTTCCGTGCGCGTGGTGGACACCTTTCGCGTGTTGCTACTGCTGCTGGAGTGGATCCCGTTCCATTGGATCCACTTTTCGACTGAAACGCTCGCCAAGATCTTCTTGTCGACCTTCCAGGTACTGACCATGTACTCGAAGCGCGACACGGAGGTTGAAGTGGCATATGTCCGGCCGCTTGCAGTGATGGCGTGCTTGGAGGAGTATCCGCGCTGGCTCAAGACGTGGCTGCTCAAGGCGCCGTCTCGAAGCCAGCTCTTCCTCGCGCTTGACGAGATCGGACTTGTTGATGACGCTCTCCAGCAATTGTCGGGTTTGCAACCGCTTGCAGAGTCTAGCGGAGGACCAGCCAACGCGATCGAAAAGCGGTCGACAACATACGTAAGTGTTGTCGACTTCATGGCGCTGGCCTATACATTGTTTGTGGGAATTTAACGTCTCCACCGCAGCTGCTCGGGTTGATAGCGCTTGTGAGTGAATACGCAACAGGAAGAGAGTTCGTTCGGCGTTGGAGGCGTCTCCCGGTGCACGAGCAGCTCCGGTCCAGAATCACGGCCTTCAAGAGTTGCAGACTCCGAGATCTGGAGCCAATCTCCGGCGAAAATGATCGATTGTTTCGATTGGGGGAAGGCAATTGCGCGGCTGATTCGGTGAGTGGCGTGTTTTGATCCGAGTGTAGTGCAGGGGAATGGCGCTGAACGCTTCTGAGACGTTCTTTTGCTTGCTGCAGGAGGTTGATGATGCAAAAATGAGCAGCAGTCACCAGCAAGATACGTTGGCAGCTGTCATTTGGTCAGTTGTATCGGTGAGTACACAGATCGTTGTGTTTTTGGCATTGATGCGCGACAAGATGATTTACTGCGCTGTTTGAATGTCAAACATATTGTTAGATCGCACTGGTGGGCTCCGAGTCGGCCGCTAGTGACTCGGACACTTGCGAGTTGAGTCAGGGCGACTGGGAGCCTTTCGTTCTGGCGAGTGTGGCGAGACTTATCGCACAGCAAGGCATGGACGAGCTACTCGTATCGCTACTCAAGGTCAGAGCGTTTGTCGTGCTTCACTGCCTGCCTTGCTCTCGGCGCTTGTCGATCATGTGCGACATAATACTAACAACACTCCGCTGTTTCCAGGTTCTACAGTCGTGCATTCGTCCCGTAGACGATCTCGACGTCTACCAACGACACCGCGAGAGTAAGCACTTCTCGTGGAGGCCGTTTCGAGACCCGAAGAGCGCCTCCGAGGCCGGCCAGCTCATTTGTGAGCGCATTTTCAGCGCAAACCCTCCTCGAGATACCGATGCTATTCGCAGTCGAAGCCGGTCGGTAGTGGCGGCACTGCTTTCGAGCAGTGCACTCACCGAGAGACTGGCTACCAGCTCGAGTACTGCGGTGATGCCGCTATTCCATCTCTGGCAGGACTGCTTGGTTTCGTCCTTACAAGAAGTGGAAAGCTGCTCGAGTACGCGCGTCCGGGATCGAGTCTCGATTGCGCTGCGGTGCGCGCCGCAAATTCTCGCCTTGGTGCCAGCGTCGGACCTAAGGAGTCTTGCCAGCAGCATGTTCAGTCTCTCGAGCGCCTTCTCTGGGCGAAAGGACGGCGGCGCGGACTGTGAGCTTTATACTGCCGCATTGGTCGCACTCGGATCGTCGGCGCCTGGTTTCCGCGCGTTGTGCTCTGTCGGTCTCGTCACCGAGTGGTCGAAGCGCCTAGTCGACTACATGTTGGAGCGTGCGCCCGTATTTCACGACGCTGCGAGCTTCGTCACGTGGAGCCGAGACCTTGGGCGGGGTTTCCTTGCCAGCGATTTCGTCGCTGACGGCATGTGTCGAGCAATTACGGAGCTCCGGGACTCGGGGGACTTCTCAATCGCGGTGGGCAGCTCGCGCGACGAGTGTCCGACTTCGCTTCGCCGCATCATCCAGAGCTTCTCCTTTACACGCTGTCTGTTGGCCTCCCCATTCGCACCCGACGTGCTCGTTGGCAACGACATGGGCGCTCGCAACACACTAATGGAGTTGATACGCGAGACGTTGCGTCGTCATGGCGCGTCCTGTTGTGCCAATAGCGACGCTGAAGACACGTGCTGTGTTGCCCTCCAGTTTGTGATCTCGCTCGTCAGCGCGATCCCGTCCAAGCTGAAGTGCTGGGGCTTTCTGAGTGAGCTTGGGCTGCTGGATCTCGGGGACAGCAAGGCATCTGCACCTCGTGAACCAATAGACGGCATTGGAGCGTGTTCATATCTCGAACACAAGCTCCGGTACGAGCTAGAGAACGTCGGAGGACCCAGCGAGCGCGCTCGATGGCGCGATCTGCACGACGTGGACAGTCAGACGCTTGCCGACGCTGCTGTCGCAATGACAGCGAGGGAAAATGCGGGTCAATTCCAGGTACAGCGCGGGTGCTTGACTGCGTCACTGGACGAGCTGAAACACGACCTGTTAGCTGCTCTCGGGGGCCCGGTTCCGCTGGACTCGCTATCGCACCTGGCGTGGGAACTGATCGGAAAGCTCGAGCGTCATAGCGATGCCCGTGCGCTGGCTTCTGTACTAGGGGACCTACTAATGGCTATCGTCAAGAGCGAGCACAGCCCACTGGCGCGCGCGACTGCGAATGGATCTGCCTCGTTCGAACCGACGAGCTGCAGGCCAAGGACGTCCGAACTAGACTGGTTCCCTCCGGCAGCGCAGCGCAAGATGCTCAACAGAATGTACAAGATCTACTGCCTGAAGATGTCGCTCCCGAGTTTCCCGACGAGGCTGCACAGCATCGTCAAGCAGTTTGGCAGCGCCGCGATCGACTGTTTCCCAGTCACAATGCTCATGCTGTTAGGAGATGTGTGCGAGGACGACGGCGATGTGCTCGCAGTGCTGAGTCAATGCTACAACAGCCCGCTCGCTCGATACCTTTGGCCTGCTACTGCTGGAGTCGCAGTCGACGGCCGAGCGACGCCGTCGTCAGTCGCGCTGACAGAGGCTATCGAGTGGGTTCTCGCTCGTGAATTCCCCCAGGTAAGGCGACTGACACGACGAAGAAGAACTCGTATCATTCGAGTCTGATGGGGTCTCTCTGCTAATATGTATGCCTCAACGCTGTAGGTCCTCCACTCCATCCGCCTTTGCCAGTGCTCCGTTGCCGCCCTCGTGACGCGCTGGCACCCGCAGAGCTTCTGGAACTACCTCGACTGGGACTCTATCGCCGCCTACGTCTGCCTCACGATGCTCTACGGCGCCGACTTCCAGGTATACACTTTGATCGCGGTGCTGGTGCATGTCGAACCGGAGGTGCGGGAGCTTGGCGGGAGACACAGCCCAGAGAGCCTCGACGCGTTCCTGGAGCTCGTCGAGCTTCCTATTGCGAACTTCCGCTTCTCCGACTGGAAGGACGAGCTGCTCCGACTACGAGCCAAGTACCAGGACCAGGTCCTCAAGACTCTGGCATCAAGCTAGACCTCGTGAGCGACCGGGACCACCAAACAGAGGCTTGCAAGTCTTCGTACAAGTGGTTAATGCGTAATGCATCCCGGTCGTGTGTGTTCTATTGGCGACCCAGACCGATGAAGCCTCCTAGCGCTCCTAATCACCGCACAACCGCCTTGATCGGTACCTCGCACTTGCCCGCACCCTCCGTTTCCAGGAGGAGAAACCCCGTCACTCTGCCAGGAACGCGGAAGCTGAGCGCGAGCGTCACGATGCCGGCGAGTCCGGGCGCGAGCCGAGCCGCGTCCTTGTCGAACGTGGCCTCGGCCAGCGCGGCGTCGAAGCCTGCGCACGTCGCCGTGGTCCTTTTGGCGCGGAACCGCTCCTGCTTGAAGCCGACGTTGCGCACGCGGACGGGGAACAGGTAGACTTCTGCTTGGAGGGTGCCGAGCGAGATCACGGGCGGCGCGACCTCCATCGCGAACGGTCTTGTGGTCGGGGAAGCGTCAGTATGTGCTGCTGCTGCTGCTGCAGTCGCCAGAGGGCTGCGAAGGCGGTCGTCGAGCCGTAGCGTCGATCGACTTGGTGTCTGGGGAGGTGACAGCGCTGGCGACAGCGGCTGATCAATGAGGTCGACGTACAGCGGCGCCGAGTGGCACATTCTCTCTTGAGTCACGTCTTGTCGAGCGTCAGCGGGCGGAGAATTGGTACGAGCCGACTCAAATCGAGCTGAGCGAGACGGCGACCGCATCGGGGATGTCGGCGGGCGACTCGATGGGCTGTAAGCTGCGGTGCGCGAGAGACCCGCGAGCGTTTTCTCGTCCAGCAGGTCGACGCGCGAACCGATCCGCGAGGACTCGCTGCCGCTGAATGCTGAAGCTGGCGGGCTGTCTAGCCGCGACGTCGGGCGTCGACACGAGAATGGCGTTGTCGCTCGCGGAGGAGAAGAAGGCGGCGGTTCCAGCGGCAGGACGGGCAGACGCGTCGTCATGCGGTACTCGGGGCCGATGAGGCTCTCGACGCCGAACTCGGTGAGCACCCAGCACGTCTTTTGGCTCGCCGTGAACGCCTTCTTCTATACTTGTCGGTCGTTGTTGCTGAGACTGTTCAACGCTGAGCTTGGCGACGGCTGCGAGTCGATCGACAGCGACGAGGAGGACGTTCCTGTGAGCAGGCCGGCGGCCGCGAGTGTCGATCCGGGCGGCGAAACGACGGAATGATGCCGGTTCAGGTTGCCCACCTCGCGCGAGAACTGCTTCTTGAAGTCGTTGACCTCCTGAGGGTTGTGCCGCGTGATAAAATCGCGCCCGCCGACGAATTTGCCGCGGTTTGTGAGCGTCCGGCAGCTGTACGGCTGCATGATCTTGTACTCGTCGTAATCAGGGATGGCCATGATCAGGAGCGCGTTCTTCTCGTCCAGCACAGTGGATTTCCGGGTCTTGCGCGCGATCTGCTCCGTGACGCTCATCTCGGACTTGACCGGCGTGGACCGGCCGCTCGCGTTGATCGGCGACAGCGAGGAGTTCGTGGAGAGCAGCGAGCGCACGGACGAGAGCTTCGCCGTGGCATTCTTGAAGGACGCGCCGGATTTGGACGGGGACCTGAACGGAGAGAAGGCAGCGAGAGCAGCGGCAGGAGCCGCGGAGCTCTCGGGTATGCTGGGCGATATCGGCCTGCGCATGTCGCCGTCGCTCATTTTTGCTGCGCTGTGCTTTACTACCCAAACGCTGTGGTGCACAGATACCACTGAAAGTCAATGGAATCGTGACACTTCCCTGTTTTTTTTCTACGTGTCGTTTCCGTGGACTGCGCAATGACTTGGCAAGAACCAAAAATAGCCGGCCGCTGTCCATGCGTGCGTCTGCCACCGCCGCCGCGTCAGACTCGACTATCACGCGCGCCCAGGAGAAGACGCACCAGCGCCAAGGACGCCATCTGCTCTTCCAGTTCTCCTACACGCTGAAGAACCACCAGGAAGCGCGCCGTTCCTTCGTTCGCCATGCTCACCTCACGTTCCTCCGTGTTGGCATCTCTTCGCGATCTTCCACTTCAACTTGCCACGCTCGAATCCTTTCTTCATTGGTTAAAATATCATATTTTATATCATTTTCCCGCCAATCATCGTCCTGCGCGTGAGCCGCTGCGATTGGGCCTTCATATCGAGGTTTTTCACTGCGTATCACAAGGTTTTATCGATCAATACCGTACTTAGCCGAATGCTCCCCCCGATCCGGAGTGATGGTCAGTGAAAACAACACGTCGCCCCGCCGCCCCCCTCTTTTTCCCTCTGTTGTTGTTGTTGAAAAGGATTCCCCTCGAGAAAGGCGGCGCGCAGGCAGGCGACTAAGAAGACGTACGGGCGGGGGGCGATCATGGTACGGCGCGCCTGTCTTTTTGCTCGCCTCCCTCCCCGTGTATTTCCCTGCGCCGGTCGCTACGTGCGACTGTATCGATGCAGTCGGGGCGAGGATGGCGGCGTCGAGACGTTCTCACGGGCGGAGAGACTGACGCGTGGACGCTCGTTGTGTATAAATGGGTGTATGTAGGTGGTGCTTTCGGCGTCGCTGTTGACGCGAAGTGGCAAAGGTACGGGGACGCTAGTTGCGTGTTGGCGTGGCGGTTTTATGTGTGTGTGCGCTGACGTTGCGGTGCGGGTTTGCAGTGCTGGTGGCGCGTCAGTTCGTCGAGATCACGCGTATCCGTCTTGAGGTGCATACACCGTGTTGTCTGCGTGGGTGGCAGTTGTATGGAGCCACTGACCTGGTATACGCGGCGGGTATGGATGGTTGTAGGGTCTGCTGACGGCGTTCCCGAAGCTGCTGTCGAGCGGGCAGCGCGAGCACACGTTCATTGACACGGACAGCGTGCGGTACGTGTACCAGCCGCTGGAGAACTTCTTCGTGCTGATCATCACGAACAAGACGAGCAACATCGTGGAGGACCTGCACACGATCCAGCAGCTCGCCAAGCTCGTGCCCGACATTTGCGGCCCGCTGAACGAGGCCGCGATCCGCGACAAGCAGTTCGAGCTCGTGTTCGGCTTTGACGAGCTGATCACGGCGGGCGGCCACTCGGAGAACATTAGCGTACAGCAGGTGCGCGTGAACATGGAGATGGAGAGCCACGAGGAGAAGCTGCACAACATGATCCTCGAGAGCAAGCGTGCCGCGGCCAAGGACGACATGAAGCGCCACACGATCCGCATCAAGGAGGAGCAGCGCGAGCGCGCGCGTATGGAGCGCGCCGGCATGGGCGGCATGGGCAGCCAGAACTCCTTCGGCAGCTCGATGAGCAGCGCGTTTGGCAAGTCGCCGCGCGGATTCGGCAGCAGCGACAGTTATAACAGCAGCCCGCGATCGGGCAGCGGCATCCCAACGTCGCCGCCGTCGTACAGCAGCAGCAGCAGTAGCAGCAGACCGGAGCCGCCTGTCGTCTCGAAGGCGTCGGGCATGAAGCTCGGCGGTGGAGGCTCGACTAACACGAGCAAGTCGTTCATGGCAGCCATGGCCGCGGAGGACGACCTGAAGGAGATCCCGCCCATGAGCACCGCCGTGCAGGCCGTGGCCAAGCCCGAGGTGGCTGCGACGGTCAGCCACGACCCTATTGGCGCTGTCGTCGAGGAGAAGATCACGGTGCTGCTAAACCGCGAAGGCGCTCTCGAGCAACTTGAGGTCAAGGGCAGCCTGTTCGTGTCTATCAACGATGCCAACAGCGGATGCTGCCGGCTCAAGCTGCGCACGTCGAACGCAAATGGCATCGCTTTCCAGACGCACCCCAAGGTCGACAAGCGTCTGTTTGACCAGGAGTCTGTTCTGGGTCTCAAGGTGGACGCCGCACTTGTTGCTGTTCTGTGGTGTGTATATAACGTTCTGACATTTGCGTTCTGATTGTTTGTCAACATTCAGGATCCTTCCAAGCCGTTCCCGTCGACGCGTGTGGCTTTCCTGCGGTGGAGTCTGAAGACTCAGGACGAGTCGTTCTTGCCGCTTAATATCACGTGCTGGCCGGAAGAGGAAAGCGGCGGCAAGGTACGTCTTGACGCCTTGCACTGCTCGGTGGTGATGAGCGATTTCGCTA
This sequence comes from Phytopythium boreale, assembly GCA_023338115.1. Lineage (NCBI taxonomy): Eukaryota > Oomycota > Peronosporomycetes > Pythiales > Pythiaceae > Phytopythium > Phytopythium boreale. Next base: position 20,326 of record JAADYG010000044.1, read on the forward strand.
ACATACCCTTTCATATTTCCTGAACCAGATGAACGTCAGCATCGACTACACCATGGATCGCGACATGGTCCTCAACAATGTGAACATTTTGATCCCGCTCGGCACGCACGACGCCCCCAACGTCGCCAGCGTCGACGGCCAGTACCAGCACAACTCGGCCGAGGGCTCTCTTTTGTGGCACCAGGACCAGATCGATGGCTCGTACGTTGTGCATTGCGAATCCCCGAATGACGTCGCTATCACAGCTCCCGACGTGGCCAACTGACCAACGCTCGCTTCGACTTTCTATTCGCCACAGGAACAACTCGGGCAACCTGGAGTTCTCCATCCGAGGGGGCAACATGGACGCGTTCTTCCCGATCGCCGTCTCGTTCTTCTCGCGCAGCGTATACAGCGATGTGGAGGTCGAGGCCGTGGCGCGGACCGAGGACAACGCGCCCGTCAAGTTTGGCTTCGAGAAGCTGCTGTCGACCGAGTCGTACCAAATTGTTTAGAGCGCCGGGCCGGGTCGAGTGGTCAGCTTGTCGCGTGTCTCTCCCCCTTCGCCTCCACTCCATTGCTGCCCCGCGTTCGTTAAGAAGAAGAAGAAGAAGAAGAGCAACTCCCATGGATGCGAAACAGAGACGCTTCTTGGCGTGACGAGTTGGCAGCGTCGTGATCATCCCCCGGCCGCTCTATTTCCACTTCCACTCGTTCATCCTAACGCTTAATCCCCAACAGCGCGACTGGTTCCTCACCACGCCCACTATGGGAAGACGTCGGGCTGCGACGCGCGCAGCAGATCCTCCGTCTTGGAGCGCATACACCGCTCGAGCAGCTTCTTGGTTGTCTTGCAGTCCGCGAACGCCGTCTTCTTGTCGCGCGCCTCCCGCAGACACGCGTACCAGCTGCGCAGCGCCGGCTCACACACGGCCGAGCCCACGCAGTGCAGGTACTGCGTGTACAGCGCGCGCGGGTCCACCTGCTTGTCACCGGCGGTGTCGCCGTGCTGCGCTTCATGCTGCTCGTGTTGATGCCGCCGACGCGCCTGCTGCTGTTGTTGCTGGGCGATCGACAGCATCGAGCTGAAGGCACCGTCGCACGAGCGAAACGCCGCGTACTGGCCGCCCATGCGCTTGTCGCTCGCCAGGGCATCCAGCGCCTCGGGCGGCAGCGTGCCGTCCGTCACCATCTAAGAAAGCGTTCGAGTCACGGACGGCAGACCGTCAGGTGCATGCGATAAAGAGCTAGGGTGAGGCAAACAGCAGGAAGAGACGGGGAGCAGAGACGCTATGGCACAGCGACGTACCTCATGGAAGCGCACGGCCGACAGGCACTGCGGCAGCGCCGGGTCGTTCATGATCGACTGCCGTGGGAACTCGCGGGCTGTGCGCTCGGCAATTGGTATTGGTAGGTGCGATTGAGTACATATCAATTTTAACACGTGTCAGTGTACTATTACATCAATTATACAAATTTCAACGGTACTATGAGACCCCACATTTAATATTACGCATCCGGTCCAAACGCGTAATATAAAATTTGAGAGTACACACAGTACTGTACATGAGCTTCAACACAGGAATGACGTGTGCTGTCGCCACTTCAACACACCGCATTGCACTTGCTACTCCCCTCTCGCTCATGGGTCTTCCTCCTCCTCCTCTTCTTCCTCGTGGTCGTCGTGGTCGGCCGAGCCTCTCCGTCCGCGTTGTCCCGACGCGCGCGGCGCGTTCAGGCTCTCGTACGGCTGCCGCGGTCGCCGGTAGAGCCGGCGATACAGTAGCGCCATAATCGCCCCGATCACGATCGCGCCCGTCACGAGCACGGCGACGCCGATCTCCTGCAGCAAAGGGCCCTCCGTTGAGGTGTCGTCGCTGTCGTCCTCGGTCCGCTGGAGCGCGTTCAGCGCCTGCTCGCCGTCCACGGACGCAGCGGCAGCGGGCGACGTTGTCGCTTGTGCTGACGTCAACGCATCCTCGTCCTCGTCTTCCTCCTCGTCATCGCCATCAGCGCTTTCGCTCTCGCCAACATCAGCTTCCACCTCCGCGTCGAGCTCCGCGTCGAGCTCCGCGTCCAGGTCATCGTCTTCACCATCGTCTTCGTTTTCGTCTTTAGTACTCACCGGAGCGGTCGTGCTGGTCGAAGTGGATGCACTAGGAGTCGGCTCGCTGGCTGGCTCCTGCGTCGACGCTGACGCGTTAGCAGCAGTGGACGGTGCACTGCTCTCCTCCGAGTCGAGTGAGTCGGACGACTCATCGCCAACGGAAGTCGAGGCGTCCGAGTCGGAGGACTCGTCGCCAACCACCGCCGCGGTTTCCGTCGACCCCGCGACATCGATCAAGCCAGCGACCTTTGTGCTCGTCGGGACGTCGCCCACAAACGACACGGTCATGACCTGCACGCACCCAAGAGTCAGCCTAGTGTTAACCCCACCCAGGTACAGTAAAACCCCACGCCAACTCACCGGGGAGAACCACTCGAGCGACGTCTTGACGCGGTGGCCGTTCCACTCCATGTCCCAGTCCGGGTTCGTGCGCGCGTTCACCATGTGCGACTGTGGCGGGACGTCGGGCGACGGTCCGTCGTCGCCGATCCCCTGGTACCCCCAGTCCTGTCGGGTCGAGTGTCGACGAGAGTACCAGTTAGAGTGCTTCGGTTCACAAATGCACGCCGGCTCGGGTGTGATCCTCCACATCGATACGGAGCCCTACCTGGTCGACGATGGCCATGGCACGCACGTACACTTGGCCGGCGTCCAGCTGGTCGAACTCAAAGCATGCCATGAACATGGACGTCCCGAGCGTATCCACGTTCAGGTTCTTCTCTTCCTTCTTGTCGTTGGCAAACTCAAAGAAGCGCCTAGCTCACCACCGTGCCAAGGAGTCAAGCAAACCTGGTCAGCCGCATCGCCCTGGCCAAAGAGCCTCACATGGTATGAACGAGACGTACCGAGTGATCCCGCCCATGACGGTCGTCTCCAGCAGAATCGCTGTCATTCACACACACGACACCCAGGATTAGAAGCGTTAGCATAAAAGTCGCCCCCACCGCCAAGTAGTGACAGCACTTACTGTCCGTCTCGAACGTTGGGCTGGTCGCGAGCTGGACGTTCGTCTTGTCGACCGTGAGCGAGCCCAGCACTTCCCACGCGAGCTGGAGGTTCACAGTGTCGCTGGTGGTCGTCGACAGGTCGACCGTACAGTTCAAGCTGCCGCACGCGACCGTCAAAGGGAGCGAAGAAGAAGTCGACGTAGAAGTCGTGGAGGTACCGCAGCCCATCTTGATCACCTGGTCGTAGTCGGTGATATACATGGCCGAGGATGGGAAAGCGCTCGTCGCTTTCGACTGGTTGTAAGCATCGACGCCCGAGTCGACCCAGCGCACGAGCGGCTGCACCATCTCTATCATCATGAGCGCCAGCCGCACGTTGCGCGTCACGTGGCCGACGCGGATGGCGTCGTCTTCACGAAAGAAGTCCACCTCGGTCCGGTACAGGTCGTCGAAGCCGCCCAGCTCGCTCTCCTTGGGCTCTTTGCTGTTGGACGTCTCGACGAGCATGTTGAATGCGCGGTGCGTCACGCTCCCGTACACCGTCTTGTCCTCCGGGTACCCGCCGAACGTCTTGGGCTTGCATGCCTTGAAGGGCTTCTCGTCGTCCTTCTTGTAGAAGTCGTTCTCCCACGAGGCGGCGTACGCCCAGTCCTCCATGCCGCCGGTGACGCCGTAGACGATGTCGTTCATGGTGCCCGTTGGGTACAGCTGTCCGTCCGAGAACGCGCCGGCGAAGGTCGCAAGCGTGTTGGCGAGCTGGAACTGCGCCGTGTGGTCCGGGGACTTTTCGCTGCGCGTGCTGTCACCCTTGAGGTAGTGGTCTGGCGAGCCCCACTCGTACGAGACGGCGCGCGTGCCGCCGTGGAACGTGATGGCCATCTGGAACACGTGGTCGCGCCAGATCTCATTGACGACGCGCGACGTCATGGCCGTCATGCACTCGCCACCGCTGCGCATGTAGTTGTAGTCGCGGTTCGGGTCGACCGTCAGCTCCTCGCGCTTGTCGTGCGCGAAGCCCCAGGCGTTGGTCATGGGCGTCGCGAACACGCTGCGCGCGTTCACCAGCTCGTGCACCCACCGCATCGTGTTGAGCGACACGCCGTCCGTATCGCCGTCCGTCTCCTCGGCGAACGTCTCGGGGTGTGCGTACCACGTGGAGAACTTGGCCATGAGCGCGAGCAGCTCGACGGTCGCGATGGGCCCGACGCGCTCGTTGCCGTGCAGCGCGCCGCTGACGAACACCTCGGGCCGCGAGGCGTCGTCCGCGAGCGTCGAGTGGTTGGCCAGGTGCACGAGGAAGTGCTTGCATGGCTCCTCGGCACCCGTCGCGTCGTCGATGACGCACATGAGCTCCTTGGGGTACGGCAGGCCGTACGTCTCCTGCGCGACGGACACGCTCAGCACCTCCGGGTACGAGGCGTTCAGCTCCAGCAGATACGCGACCGTCTCGGCGTACGTCCGGTACTTGAAGCGCGCGCCAGCCGTGGGGAAGGACGATGACGCACGCGCGACCGGCGAAAGCGAGAGCGGCAGGAGCGCGAGGAGGGCGACGCAGAGCGCGCGCCAAGGGCCGCGGCGCCGTCCGCCGCCGTCCGCGGTCATGGCGCTAGTGATACGTAGAGATAGGAAAGCGATGGAGCGATCGAGAGAGGCCGCGATCGAGGGCGCGCGGCGTGGTGATGATGCGGATGTGCGTGTGTGAGGAGGTCCAAGAGGCGCCGGGCAATTTCCACGCTTTTACATCGCGAAATGACTAAATTGTGGATTATTACTGAGTTTGATACAGGCTAAAACGACTTTATGGAGGCGTAAACATTCGAATTTGATAGTGCACGCACCATCATGAGATGTATTACTCTCGTATTTGCTGGTCGCCCATTGATAATAAAACCTTAGATTGAAGGAACTATCCCGTAGTATAATTGTTACCTTTGTGCTTATAAATTGCACCCACAGTGTCGACAGTACAATCGCAGACATAACAAGGCTATGCCGCGGTAGGGTACCGCAAAGTGTACCCTTCCTCGTCGTTTTTGTCCCCGTCCTTTCTCGTGCTTTGGCTGTTTGTTCACCGCCAAAAGCCGTCACTCTTCTCTCGCCTTTCAGTATCAGAAGTTAACCTTACGGAGAAAGGACGGAGATGGCAACGGAGCCCGACTGGCGCGCGCTGAGCGCCGCGTTCTCCTTGGGCGACGTGCTGCGCTTCCGCCGCGGGGCGTACAGCCACCTGGCGCTTTTCGTGGGTCGCGGGCGCGTGGTGCACCTCTGGTCGCCGTCCTCGGACGGCTTCCAGGTGCGCATGGACACGCTGCGGACCGTCATGATGCGGACTTCTGCCGACGGCCAGGCCGCCTTCTTCGACGCGCCCGAGCGCTGCACCGACGAGCTGGACGCGCGGATGCTGCGTGACCACTCGCTGGCCCCGTTCAGCGGCGAAGAGGCCGCGGACCGCGCGCGTTCGCGGCTCGGCGAGACGCCCCGCTACGACTACGTGTCGTCCAACTGCGAGCACTTCGTCACGTGGGCGCGCTACGGGCAGGAGGCGTCGCCGCAAGTGGCCTCGCATGCTGGCGACGTGGTGACGGCGGCCATGCTGGGCGCCGCTGTAGGTGGCGCCGCGGGGCTCGTCGTCGGCGCGCTCATCTCGCTGTTCACCAAGGCGGACGCGCTCTCGGCGTCGGTCGGCGGGAGCGTGCCCATTGCGTCAGCCGCCGCTACCGGTATCGCGGCGTCGCTGGACGCGGATCGTGATGCGTATGGCAGCGAGGACGACGACGATGGCCGTCTCTCGTCGCTGTCTTCCTCCTCCTCCTCTTCTTCTTCGTCGTCAACGACGTCATCACCGTGGCAAACGCAGGCAACCAGCGCGCTGCACACGGCCGAGCGCGCGCGCCTGTGGGCTGAGGTGTCGTCCAACACGTCGGCTTCCCGCGCAGACTCGGAGGAGGGGCTGGACGCCATGGCGCGCATGGAGGATTGGGTCGCGAGCCGCCGGCGTGATGCGGCCGCGGCGTCAGCGCGCAAGTATGACGACGTCCGGCACGAGGCGCTCGCGAGCCGCCTCGCCGAGGACCGACTACAGTGCGGGTAAGGGTACTGACGGACTGGGCCGTGCTAGCATGGACTTTCATACTGAACGATGACGCTTTGGCGTGTTTGGATGCAGTATCTGCTACTCGAACCTGCTGCGCGTGCGCTCGGTGGCGTTCCCGTGCAACCACTTCACGTGTGCGGTGTGCTTTGACGCGTTCCACGCCAACACCGACGGCCACAAGAGCTGTCCGTACTGCCGGTACGCCTCTCTTCCCTTGACGTCGCTCTTCAAATAGTTGCTGATATGGGTTGGTTGTGCTCGCCGAAACTTGTACCCACAGATCGGACATCGTTGCGGTGGACGAGATCCACAAGACGACGAAGCTGCGCGCCAAGCACATTCTCCAGTGGGAGTGAACGCGTCTCCTTCGTTGCCGTGGCCGAGCGCCGACATCAAAGGATCCTCTGCCGGTTATGAAATCGGGCACCGGAAGGTGAGGGCTGGCAATAGGGAGCACCTCGTGCATATTCGATTCGGTACTGGTAGTTCAGTGTATAATGCCTTTGTATTTTTGAAAACAGCCTTTGTTTCAACTGAATCAAGTCTGAGCAATGACACACACACGCGCACGCACACGAACGCGAGCTCAAACGCATCGCTCCCCTCTGGTCGACACGAGGTGCTCAGGTACTTTGGGTGCAGACAATACCAAACTTAGGCTGCAAGCTCGGCGTTGGTAGGTGCCGCCACGTTGGGATGAATCCCTCCATGACCCACGTCGCAGTCATTATCAGCACTGCAGCTGGCACGCAGCCGCTTGACGTTGTCACGGTTGGTTGGAGCGAATACGGGGCACCCGTGCGAGTTGGAGCACTCCACTTCCGTAATGGGCCGGTGTAGCAGCACCGACGTGGCTGACTTGGATCGCGCCTTCAGCTCCCTTGGGCGACAGCATTAGACTTGGTCTTCGCATCCCCTGCTCAAAACGTCAGCAGGGTCGTCTCGAGGAACTCGTAGAACGCGCTGTCGGGGTTCGCCGCGAGTTCGTCGGCGGCGCCAAACTCCACGGCGCGGCCGTCGCGCATGACGAGAATGCGGTCGAACCCGAGAATCTCCTCGAGCCGGTGCGTGATGAGGAAGATCGTCGAGTGGGCAAACACGCTGTCGAGCACGCTGAGCAGTTGAGACTGGCCCGCTTGGTCGACGGCCGAGAAGGACTCGTCCAGGATGACGACGCGCGAGGGCGAGAGCGCAGCGCGCGCCAGACACAGCATCTGCCTCTCGCCGGCACTCCAGTTCTCGCCATTGTCCGCAAGCATCTCGCCCTCAAGCGTGCGGACGCTACTCTCCAGCCCGCACTGCGTCAGCACACGCCACAGATCGTCATCCTCCCGCTCATTGAACGGGTCCAGGTACGCGCGCACTGAACAACGGTAGAACAGCGGCGTCTGCGGCAAGATGCAGACATTGCGGCGCAGCTTGTCGAGTCGCATGGTGCTCACATCGACGCCGTCGACCAGGACACGTCCGCGCTGCAATGCATGCACGCGGAACAACGCCATGGCCAGCGAGCTCTTCCCCGATCCTGTTCGACCCACCACGCCGATCTTCTCACCGCCGCGGACCGAGAAACTGACATCCTGGAGCGCGAGGGCGCCTTGCGAGTCCCGCGCGCCACTCTTCGACGGTGCACTGTACGCGAACCAGACGTGTTCAAACACAACGTCGCCCTTCGTCGGCCAGGCAGCAGTTGACTCGGCCCCCTTGACCGGCGTCGGCAACTTTTGCTGAAGCTGCTCTTGTTGAGGTGTCAATGGGGCTTCTTCCGGAGGAATGGAAGTGTACTCGACAATGCGGTCAATGTTGAACCGGTAGCGGATCGACTGGAGCATCTGCGACGTCAGCGTGAACACGTCCGAGTTGATGGTGAACACGTAGTAGAGCAGCAGGCCGAGCTCCGCGGGCGCGATCTTGTGCGTCGACAGCAGCACCAAGATGATGATAAGATGCAGACCCAGCGCGCGGTCGCAGCGCACGAGCACGAAGCACTTGAACGCCTCCGCGTGATACCGCCCGCGCAGAAGCTCGTCCGAGATGACGCCGTGCTGTGCGCAAAAGCGAGCGAGCTGCGCGCGGCCGAACGCCCGGATCGTCGTCGAGCCGTCTAGCGCCTCCGAGATCAGGTTCAGGTTTGCCGCCTCGGTCTGGAAAGCGCGCTGCAGCAGCGCCGCCGCGTACCCAAGGGACACGAACTGCTTGATGGCGATGAAGAAGATGAGAAGCACGCCGGTGCCCGCGATTCCAGTGTAGTACCACACCATGATGTCCGACGCGATGATCGTGATCGACGAGCGGAAGACCGCGAGGAACGAGACGACAAACTCCGTGTCAGCGATGCGCATGTCGTGGAAGTATCGGCTGAAGATCTCGCCAACGGGCGTGCGATAGAAGAACGACATGGGCGCACGCACGAGCGCGACCGTCATGTCGTGAAAGAGGTCGTTCGCGGCCATGGAGAGTGCCTTGGTGTGCAGTATCGTGCTCAGCACGCCAAAAACGACCGAGCTGACGACCAGCGACGCGTAAATGTTGACCGACCGCAGCATGTCCAGCTTGGTTGGCGTCGACGACGCGCTCCAGGACATGAGCCAAATGTCCTTCGCGGTCGAGGCAATCGCGTACAGCACCAGGAAAATCTTGCCTGGGACCATGTACCGCATGGTGGTGCTGTTAAAGAGCATGGTCATCTTGTCGCGCGTGAAAAGCTTGAGGTCCAACTTTGAGATCGACTCGTTCTTCCTTTCGAGCCACGAGCACGACGGCAAGCTTGCGGTCGCGACTGGTGTCTTCTCGGTCTTGCTGCAGCAGGTATCTTCGACCTCATCGTGAGGCTCCAGTGTCGCGAAGGAGACTGCCGATAGCAATACAGACGGCTCCCACAAGTACAACCCGTCTGGGTGATGTGAAGGAGTCGGGTCACTCCCCTTTGATGACGGTCCCGCTGTTGGGCGCTTCCAGGGCGGCAGCGAGTTGGCGGCATCAGTGCGTCGACTGGATCGCTTACTGGTCCCATTTTCTTGGTGGCGGCGGCCAGCGATCCGATGCTCCTGCACCTGCACCGTCATGTTCTCGACTTTGACAAGCTGATCGACGAAGTCCGACGATGCAAGCTCCGGGTTGTGCGTCACCAGCACCACCGTCTTGTACCGCAGCAGGTCCACGATGCACTTGGCAAAAATCTCGTTCTGCACAATAGGGTCCACGCTAGCGAACGGACAGTCAAGCAGGTACAGATCGGCGTCAGCGTAACACGCGCGCGCGAGCGCGATGCGCGCCTTCTGACCGCCTGAGAGGTTGATGCCCTTTGGTCCAACCATGGTGGCATCTCCCTCAGGTAGACTGCGCAAGTCCTCTACCAAACAGCAAGCCTCGAGCACGCATTTGTACTTGTGCTCGTCCAATGCCGAGCCAAACAGGATGTTCTCGCGGATGCTCAGAGTTTGCAGCCATGCTTCTTGAGCACAGTACGCAATCTTGGCCGTGTCGTTGACAAACACGTCACCATAGACGCTCTCGACGTTCCCCAATACGGCGCTCAGTAGCGTGGATTTGCCCGCGCCAGCCTTACCGTGAACGACCACGAGCGCGCCTTTAGGAATCGACAGCGTCACGTTGAACAGCAACGGCTTGCTCGCGTCCGCGGTCGGCGCAAAACAAGCTTGCTGCATGGAGACAACCGTGTCGCTTTCCAGCTGCTGACGTCCGTCTTGTGACGCATCAGAAGCCAACTTGTGCTCGCGATCCGCTCTCCGTTTGCCGCCATCGCTGGCACTCCCGCCATTGCGGCCCTCACTGCTGCGCGGGTACTCGTTGAAATACGTGGACAGCTTCCAAAAAGACGTCTGGCCAGCGGTTGTAAGGTCGAACAGGCCCATAATCGACTGGAAGTCGTCTTTGATGCGTCGAAACAACAACAGCGCGGGAAAGACCTGGGCCGGCGAAAACTCCTCCTGCTGCATCGCCATCCACGCGAAGACCATAATCGATGCCAGGTTGGGGGAGTCAACGCCAAAGCAATACTGGAGGGCCCTGATGACGCTCACGCCGCGGCGAAATTTGGTCTCCTTCTCTCTCGCGTGATCAATCTTGTGGATCATCTTGTCTTCCCAGGCGTTTAGCTTGATCATCTGGATGCTCTTGAAGCATTCGTGGAGGACGTTGAGGCGCGCTTCAATTACACGCATGAGCTTCTTCTGCACACGCCCCGTGAACTGCGAGCCGAGTTTCAGAACGATGCCGATGACGCCAAGCGCGATGAAGATGGGTTTCACGCTGATGCCAACCACCTGCACAAGAATGTACAGCTGGATCGCAATCTGCAGACTAATGCGCCACACGACAGGCATGTACGACACCATCTCCGCAGCCACCACCACGTCGTGCGAGTACATGTGCGCCACCTCGGCCATCCGCTTCTTCATGTTGTCAGAGTGATGGTTGCTGTCGGGACGGGCGGTGGTAGCTTCCTTGCGGGCGTCACGGCACAAGAAGGAGCCGATACCCTCGGAAGATGGCTCTCCGCGCGATGCGTTGCCCAGCGTCGTCTCGAACAGCAGCGTACGAAGCGCACCCGTGATTTGCACGTTGATCTTGAACCCAATGAAGCGGCTGTGGCAGTGCATCACGATCTCCGCCAGCGTCGTCGCGTACAGCAGCACCAACCTTGTGCCCAGGCGGAAGAGCTTGTACTCACCCGAGACCGCCGTCTGGAGGACCGCGTACAGAATAATCGGCGTCGACGTGGCGAACACAAGACTTCCGAGCTCGAGCAGCCAGCAGAGCACCAACTGTCTCCAATGAGCGCGTATCACAGCCGTTTTCAAGCTGAAGCAGCTCCCAGGCGTGTACACCTTGGCGAACTTGGCCGACGCCTGCGCGCTCGTCAGTCCCTGCGGCAGGCGCCAGATCTCGCCAGCCTCCAGCTGCGCCTTCAGCGACTTGCGGCTGAACAGCTCAAACATGAGCTTCCGCCACCGCGACGTGCGCCTGGAGTCCGGGTGCAGGAACGGCAGCGTCTCGCCCTCGTCCGCTGCTTCTCCGCTTTCCTGCACGCTCCCGCCGCTCTTCCCGCTTGTATTAGCCTGTCGTCCCCCGCTCTTGGTGTCTGCGCGCGGTTTGTCGGCTCCTGTACTCCATTCAGCCGAATCGGCCGCCTGCCGCGCCGGTTTATCGACCTCTTCGCCCTCCGAGGCCGCGGCCGACGGCTCTGGGAACGTGCCGTACGCTGGGCGTCCCACAGATTCGCCATCTGACGCGTCGGCGACGTGGCGGGGGCCTCGCCCCGCGTCCGAGGCGCGCGGCATGTCGGTCTCTCGCTCCCTCGCCGCGTCCAGTATCGTAGTACGAACACGCGCGCTCCTGGGTCGCTTTCAGGCCTTTCTTCTTGTTTGGTGTTGGATGCAAAGAAAACGACGGAACTGACTGACGAAATATTACCGTGAAAGCTCTGTAAGTTAATGGCATGAACGCCTTGAAAAAAAACTGGATCACGTGGCGATTCGATGGGGGTGGAACACTGTGCTGTAAATTTACAGTACTGTGTACTGCGAAGTACGGCCCAACCAAGCCGTAAATTGTACAATGTGTTATTTACGTGTATTGTGGACCGATTTATACGTTAATAACGGGATGCGGAATCGATTTCAATTTTTTGCTTTCTGACGTTTTTTTGTACGTAAATTACAGTAAGCGTCTGGGAGACCCCTTTCGATAAATTTAGCGGTTGCAAGCAAATCCCAACGGATCATTCCATTCACAGAAATGTCAATACAGTACCGGTACAGTAAACCCATACGTGTTTTTTTTTTTTTACAGCCCCCCCCTCCCTCCCTCCCTGAGTACAGTATACTGTACATCTGTATTTACGCTCACTTTGCGTATCAAATGACGATCGTAAACTCGCTGGCGGGACGATACCGGTACATATGCACATCACCAGCAATCGGGTCCTGCCCGCTGTCTAGTAGACAGTGTCTACTGCAGACGTTCGGTTACACAACAGTGCCCTGTTGACCTAGATTTCTATTTCTCACTCGAGCGCCCGCGCGGCCACGCTACCAATCTCATAGAGCGCGTCTCCTCCTCGCGACAGCACCGCTTCAGCTCCCTTCGGAGCGCGCGCTCCGCCCAATCAGTCGACGAGGCACCGAGCGTTTCATCCCAGCGGTGCTGACGTGACGAGAGGCCCATCGGTCATAGGTCGGTGCTCGCAAACTGTATGTCCGCCCAGTGCAAAGCACCAACAAAAAAGAGCTCCCTCCGAGTCAAATGCAATTCGTATACAAATTTGTATACAGTAATACAGAGACAGCAGCAGCTGGACAGGCACAAGTGCCACGTAAAACACCAGCTCGAGCCCGGTCTCTCTCGCTTTCTCCATGTGCTGTGTGCCGGTGTCCCGATTGAGTGGCTCGGCGGCACAGACTGCGGGCCCCTCCCGGTGAGACAGCGGTCGCGTTCACTCGGGACTCGGCCTGTCACTTTGGCTTTCGCCGCCTCGGACTCAAGCGCGCCCTCCTCACACTCCACCACCAGCCGAGACCACGATGGCCGAGACCAAGCAGCAGAGCGCGGGCTCGCACCTGTGGCGCACCAAGCCGCTCGCGGTCATCCACGCCGAGGAGAACGCGCAGGACATCCCGCGCACGCTCACGCTCTTCGACCTGTGCTGCATCGGCATCGGCGGCACGATCGGCAGCGGCATCTTCTCGACGGCGGGCTCCATCATCTCCGAGACGGCCGGCCCGGCCGCGGTCGTGAGCTGGCTCATCGGCGGCGTCATCTGCTGCCTGAACGCGCTCGCGTACATGGAGCTGTCGACGCGCGTGCCGTCCTCGGGCAGCACGTACGCGTACGCGTATCACACGATCGGCGAGCTGCCCGCCGTCATCGCCGCGTGGCTGCTCACGCTCGAGTACGCCGTGTCGGGCGCCGGCGTGGCGCGCAGCTGGGGCGACAAGGTCGAGGAGTGGCTGCTGCTCGACCACCCGAACGGCAACTACAGCTGGATCAACTACCCGTACGCCAACCTGCTCGGCGGGCTGATCCAGTTCCTGAGCATGGTCGTGCTGCTCGTGGGCGTGCGCTTCGGCAAGGCCTTCGTGAACACCATCACGATCATCAAGATTGCGGTCGTCGCGTTCATCATCATCGCCGGGTTCGCGGCCATGGACCCGGACAACCTGTCGCCGTTCATCCCCAAGCGCCAGGAGCTCGACGGCGCCATGACCTTTGGCACGCAGGGCATCATCACGGGCGCGTCGCAGGCCTTCTTCGGCTACGTGGGCTTTGACGAGGTGTGCTGCCTCGCCGGCGAGGCCAAGAACCCCAAGAAGATCATGCCGATCGCCGTCATGGCCGTGTGCATCGGCACCATGGTGCTCAGCTGCCTCTGCTCGCTCGTGCTCTCGGGCATGGTGCCGTTCCTGGAGGCTGGGAGCTTCGGCGACGGCTTCGAGGGCCACGGGTGGAAGTGGGCCGGCACCATTGTGCGCGCCGGTGAGGTCGTGACCATGCCCGTTGTGGCGCTGATCGGCTTCCTGGCTCAGCCGCGCCTGTGCTACGCCGTCGCGTGCGACGGCCTCATGCCGCGCGTGTTCGCCGTCGTGGACAGCAAGGGCAACCTGTTCCGGAACATCCTCATCACGGGCCTCTTCTTCACGGTCATCGCGGTCGTGGTCCCGTTCGACACGCTCTGGGACATTGTCAACTTCGGCGTCATGATGTCCTTCATCGTCGCCAACGTGTCGCTCATCATGATCCGCACCAAGGAGACGTCGCCGAGCCTCGCGCCCAAGCTCACGGGCGCGCTCGTCGTCTCGGCCGGCCTCGCGGCCTTCCTGTACCAGGAGGGCTACGAGAACCAGTCGTCGGACGCGTGCCTGATCCTCGCCATCATCTTCCTGGTCGTCACGGTCCTGATCACCATCGTGCTTGGCGTCAAGTGCCCGCAGTCGGCCAACGCCCCCGGCCTGTTCGCGGCGCCGCTCGTGCCCTACATCCCCATGGTCTGCATCCTCGCCGACTGGTACATGATCGCGCAGATCGCGCACCTTGCGCTCGAGCTCAGCTGTGCCTGGGTCGCCGCCGCCGTGCTCTCGTACTTCGCTTACGGGTACGCGCACTCGGCCGGCCGCTCGGGCTGGAGCGAGCTGCTCAATCGCCAGGCGATCACCAGCCCGCGGCTGTCGGCGCCCATGCTGTCCGTGAACGACGAGAAGAAGGCCTCAATGGTGTAAGAAAGCATCGGGGACGTAATTTTCGATTGCAGCGGGCGTCAAAAACGCCTAGACCAGTGGATCTATTTGATGTTAGGTAAGTTCGCATTATGAACACAGAGTGACGCACTTCAACAGCTTGCAAATTGCCGACACCCATCCACTCAGTTCCATGCTCTTCCAAAATACGGTCACAGCATTAATCTATATCCGTAAATAAAGTGTATCCGGTTACACCTTGCTTTGCTCTTGAAACGTATGCTCTTGGGTCACAGCGTAACCCCGCCAGATTCGCTTTGTCGCGGTGGTGGGCCACGGCCAAGGTCTCTTTTCATAACCCACCAAAGTCGAGCACTTGTATCTGGACGACGATGAGCACGAGCAAGAGCGAGCTGCCGCGCGGCTGGAAGGAGGTGGAGAGCAAGAGCCGCCCCGGGAAGGTGTACTTCCTGCACCTGAAGACGGGCGAGAAGACGTGGAAGCTGTCGCACGTGCACGCCAAGGAGCGCGAGTACCGCCACAAGCAGGCGACCGCGGCCGCCGCCAAAGACGCGGACCGCAAGAAGGGCAAGCGCCCGAGCGACGCCGTGCATGCGCTGCACATCCTGGTCAAGCACTCGGGCTCGCGGCGGCCGTCCTCCTGGCGGCAGGAGACCATCACGCGCAACAAGGCCGTCGCCGTCGCCAAGGCCGAGGGCATCCGCGACAAGCTGCTCGCCTGCGCCAAGGACCAGCCCGACGTGGGTTCCGTTCGCTTCTTGCCGCGTTGGTTGAATGCGTGGGGTTAGACTGACAGTCTTTCGTCTTCCGACGCTTGTTGGTGTCTTCTGCTGTAGAGTGTACGCGAGATGTTTGAGGAGATCGCCAAGGAGGAGAGCGACTGCAGCAGGTATGTTGGCTCGGCGTTCTCTCGCGAGACGCCTTTCCAGGGCGAGATATCGGGGGTAAAAAGACGCTGAACGCTGGCTCGGGTCGCCTTCTAACATTCGCTTGACGCTCGGTGCATGGACGCAGTGCGAAGCGCGGCGGCGACCTGGGTGTGTTTGGCCGCGGCAAGATGACGCCGCCGTTCGAGGAGGCGGCCTTCGCGCTCAAGGTCGGGGAGCTGAGCGAGCTCGTCGAGAGCGACAGCGGCGTCCACATCATCCTGCGCGTCGCATAGCCGCCGCCCGCGTGGGCGTGGGAGCTAAGCAAACGCCCCCTGTGGCGATGGCGTCTACCACTACGAGACACGGAGAGAGAGACTTCGCCCTATCAAAACCCCTTTTGGCACGTGCTTGCCCACCCTGATGCCCCCACGTTCAGTACGCTGGAGACTCAGAGCCCGCCGTGGCAACAACAACAACGCAAACAATCCGCCCGTTATGATGACCTGTTGCGTCATAAATGCTGGTTGTGTGTGAGCGCCTTAGGCGTCTCGCGTCCTAGACTCTGGTCGATGGAGAACGCGTGGCAAAAGGTGGAGAGAGCGAGTCGGGGGATGCCGATAACATGGACTGGTTGGTTGCCTGTTGGCAACGAAGGCAGCCAGTGGTATCTGGGTCACGCACAAGCTTAGCGGCGGGCGAAATCAAAACGCGGGCTGGCCGCCCTCTTTCTATTACAAGTACGTGCGGTTGGTGTGCAGTGTGTCCCACGAGTCGATTGTCTAAAGCGCAAAGATCGTGGCGAACGCGTCGGGCTCCACCGAGTCCTCGCCCTCGCCCTCGCTCGCCTTGGTCTTGAAGAGCGACGTGCACGGGTGGAACGCGAGTGGCACCTTGCCCTTCTCCTTGCGCTTGAGCTGCGCGTCGAACAGGCTCTTGTACGAAATATCCATGCAGTCGTCCAGGTCCAGGAACTGCGAGCGCAGCTTGTCCTCGAACAGCTTGGCGCGCACGGCCACGTCGGCATTGTAGTGCTGGCGCATCGAGTAGAGCTCCCACAGCGAGCTCTGCAGCGCGTTGCACTTGATCGGGTCCTTCTCGTCCGCCTGGAACGGGTCCTGACCTTCCGTGAGCACGATCTCCGTCTTCGCCTTCTTCAGCTTCTTGGACGCGGCGTCCACGGCGTTGGCGCTCGCGAGCTCCTCTCGGCGAAGCGCGGCCTTCTCGGCGACGGATCCCGCGCCCGTGCGGTGGATCAGCTGCACGCACTCCTTGTGTCGCAGGATCAGGTTGTACACCATCGGGATGATGAACAGGATCGCGCCGGGCTCGGCCGTCAGCGCGCTACGCGACAGCCGCTTGGCGAACGCCGCCACCATGTACGCGGGCAGATGCGACGACGACAGGAACAGGTCGAGCAGGCCGAAGAACCGCGCACGCTGCTTGGCCGTCAGCAGCACCGGGTCGTTCAGCAGCTGGTACAGCTTGTTGTAAAAGTCCGGGTAGTCAAAGTTGTAGTCCTGGATCAGGATGAACAGACTATTGAGCGACAGCAGACTCGTGACGCCGCCAATGTTATACGAGTCCGTCAAAAAGTCGGCCAGCAGCAGCGGGTTCACGAGATGCGGCATGATCTCGTCCGGCAGCTGGACGAGCACGCGCCGGTACGCGTCTTGCGGCAGTCGGTGGCGCAGCAGCGCGATCCACGCCATGCTGAACGCATGCTGGTGGTACTTGATGTTGCGGACGCCCTTGGTCTTCTTCTTGGTGTCGCCAGCTGCGTCCGCCTTCCGCTTGGCGCCAGCTCCGACGGCAGGCTCCTTCTCAGCCTCATCCTCGCTGTCCTCATCGTCCTCGACGTCTTCGCCGTCGCTTCCTGCCGCCTCGGCGTCAGCGGGCTCAACGAAGAACGACTCAATGTCGTCCGGCACCTCAGGCATCTGCACCATGCGCAGCATGCGCAGCGCGTTGGCCACGACCAGCAGCTCGTACTCCTCGCGCTCGCTCTCCTCCTTGGACGCAGTGAACTCGCTCTCCAGGATCTGCGCAAGGTTCTTCATCTGGAAACGTGACACAACAGCACCAGTCAGCATTTCTGAGTAGAGGACACACACTTGCCACATTGCTTGATGATGCAGCCCGTACCATGTAGTACTGGACATCCGTGTACGCGGTGACGAACTCGCCCTTGAAGACGCCGGCGATCTCACCCTTGAACGCGTCGCTGGTCACGAGCTGCTGCACGACGCGCTTGAACGTCTCGTTGCCAAAGGCCCCGCCGCTCGCCTTGGACTGGCGGATGTCTCCCTCGCGCGAGACCAGCTCCATGAGCGTGCGCAGCGCGCCGGCGCGCAGGTTGGCGTCGCTGCGGCCCGAGTGCAGCCACGCGAGCATCTCCTTGACGAACGACGTGTAGACGCCCCAGAGCCACTTGCGGAATGTGGCCACCGCGTCGTCCAGCTTCTGCTTCTTGCTGGCGCTGGCGTCGCCGGTCTGCAGGTCGCCGCGCTCCGCGAAGAACAGCAGCAGCCGCCGCGTGCTCTGCATCGCCGCCTGCGCCACGGCCTTGTCGCCGCTCTTGAGCGCCTTCACCACCTTCGGCAGCTCTGTATCATCACCGCCACAAGAAGAGCCGCATCAAGGTCAGCATACGGGATGAGCAGCGGTCAGCACGAAACGGCACCAAACGGAGACGACACCAAACGTGTGACGCACCGTTCACCTGCTTCACATCCTCCTTGATCTTGGCCTCCAGCTGCTTGATCTCCGCCACGGACGCCATCGTTGCTCGCTCCGCTGCAGCGCCGAGAAGAAGCCGACCGATGCGATCGCTCGCGTTCCCAATGTTGCCGGTCAAGAATGCCGTCCAACCGATCAAAAAGCGGTGGACGGCGCTTCGTTCGAAAACGCATCGCTTAACGCGTTTATATCCGTTGCGTTAAATGTTTTCAAACAGATAACTGTTTTAGCCGATGGAAGCTGTTCGATATCGCTACTCGGATTGGCTGAAATACCGCAAATACCCCCCCTCAACACACAACATTCGAGTTTCGAGCGCAAACCGCCCCCGAAACACACGCTGAACGCGCCAGAGAACAAGGCGCGACCGGCGTTGGCGGCGGGAAGTTGGCGCGCCGCCCACGTCGATAGAGAGCGAAAGCAGAGGGGGCGGAGGGGCGTTGCGGACGACGTAACGTACTTCCTGGCGGCTGGATTGGCGCGCCCATGGACGCGGCGGACGACCGCGAGCTGCCCGAGAGCGACTACCTGCGCTTCCTGCGCGGCCTGCGTCCGGCCGACGACGCCAGTGCGTGTTTCTATGTTTATGGACTGTTGAGCTGACCGCAGGCGTGCGTTTTACCATGCCGCGGCGTCTGTGGGTCGCCTCTAGCGCTACTGAACGGCCTCCAACTGATGTGGTAATGACACGTTTGGTGCGTGGATTAGATGAGCTGTCGGCCGCGCAGGCCGCCGAGCTGGACTTCCGCACGTCGTTCCCGGGCGCGGACGCGCTGCCGGACCTGGACGTGGACTTGCAGCATGCGGCGGCGCAGGAGAGCGCCGATTTCGCGCGCATGCTGCTGGTGCACGACGAGCAGGACACCAAGGGCGGCTCCGACGACCGACCGCGAGCTCGGACGGCGCGTTCGGACCAGGACGACAATGACAACGGCGAGGACGAGGACGAGGACGACGATACGTCCGTGGTCGGCAACGACGCGCATTCCGAGGCGGTGGCGCGCGCACGAGCGTACGCCGAGGCGACGGACGAGGACGCGGCGGCGGCCGTGGCAGCAGCAAGCGAGGTGGTGCTGCACTTGGCGACGGCGATCGACGCGGACGATGGGACCGACCCGGGAGGCGAGGACGTGGATGCCGACGGAGAAGGAGAGTACCCCGTTGACTCGAAGGACAGGTGTCGGTACTACGGCAAGAACCGCGTGCGCTGTCCCCGGGCCGCGACGGGCTTTGACGGTCGCTGCGCGATCCACAAGCACAGCCAGTTCTGCAAACACCCGCGGTGCAGCAAGTTCAATCAGGGCAACGGGTACTGTATAAAGCACGGTGGCGGCAAGAAATGCAAGCAGGACGGGTGCGAGAAGCAAGTGCAGGGGTACGGGTACTGCTCGGGCCACGGCGGCAAGCCGCTGTGCCCGGTCGAGGGCTGCGACAACAAGCGCATGGAAGGAGGGTATGTGATTCGCATCTGAGGAGGCTGCAGCGCGCGAGCGATCTGCGTACAGGTTTGGCTGTTGGCGGTGTCATTAAGGACGATGTGTGATGCGCTCGACAGGTTCTGCAAAGCGCACGGCGGCGGCCGGTTCTGCCAGTTTAATGGCTGCAAGAAGCGCGACATTGGCGGCGGGTTCTGCATTGCGCACGGCGGCGGCAAGAAGTGCAAGGCCAAGGACTGCGCCAAGGTGGACCGCGGCGGCGGCTTTTGCAAGCGGCACGGTGGCGGCAAGAAGTGCGAGGTCGAGCGGTGCAAGAACTGGGCGATCGGTGGCGGCATCTGCATCGAGCACAAGGGCCCCGGCAAGCGCTGCAAGACGCTTGGGTGCACCAAGTACGACCTGGGTGGAGGCCACTGCATCGCGCACGGCGGCGGAAGGAAATGCATTGTGGAGGGCTGCGACAAGATCCGCCAAGTCAACAAACTGTGCCGCGGCCACGGCGGGAAGCTCATGTGCAGCATCGACGGCTGCGACCGCGCCGCGCAGAACTTCAAGCTGTGCAAGACCCACGGCGGCGGCAAACGGTGCGGGCATGAGGGCTGCGCCAACATGCAGAAGGGCGGCGGGTTCTGCATCCGGCACGGTGGAGGGACCAAGTGCCGCGCGGACGGCTGCAACGCGGTGGACCGCGGCGGGGGCTTCTGCAAGGCGCACGGTGGCGGCAAGAAGTGCTCGGACACGTACTGCAAGAAGTGGGTAGTCGGTGGCGGCTTTTGTGCCGACCACCTCGACATTGAGCTGTCGCAGCAGCAGGCCGACGACATCTCGCGCCTCGCCACCAACTATTCGTATTTAAACGGCGAGTCGGTGGCGCTGTAGCGACTCGCGTGGCGGCCTATGTAGCGACCCGCCACGAGCCCCCAAACAAACTCCATTCTCGCCACGCTTCGTGCAATACATGCTGCGTATCTTCCCGTACTGTACGTACCCCTTCGGGCTTTCGGCGGTAAAGTGTATCCATCCGTTGCGACAGTAGTTTAACCAAGTCTAGCGAGGCGTGACGTACGCGCTTCAGGGCAATCACTATTCTGAATCAATGACATATAGCTTAACATGTCACTCTAACGAGGGAGTCGCCAATTCTTTTCTTCTCTTCCGTCCAGCGCGCGCCTAAAGGCAAGTGGTGAGCTCAATGACACGGAACCGGGGTAGCAACTCTTGGTAAGCCGTAGAGATCGATCGATGCAGCGACGGCGGCCCCTGGCGGACGACGGCGGCAGCGGCGCGGGGCCCGCGAGCGACCACCAGCTGTTTCGCCAGTGCACGCCGCGACTCGCCGGGGCAGCAGATGTGCGCGCGCGCTCGGAGCAGCAGCTCAAGCAGCCGCACCAGTTCTACCCCAACGGCCAGTTCCACATGCTCAGCAGCAGCCCGGTCGCGCTCACGCCGAGCCTGTCGCCGCTCTACCGCCCGCCGCACCTGCAACAGCACCTTCCGCACGGGGCCGCGGCAGCCACGGCCGCGTCTGCGGCGGCGGCCGCCGCGCACGCCGCCATCGACGAGGAGGTCGGGCAGCTCTTCACCATGCACATCCCCGTCTTCTTTGACGCGCTCGAGAAGTTCCAGTACCACCAGGTATAACGCTCTCGCGCTTGCTATGCCTATGTGCGTGCTAGTCCCGACGAATTGCGGGTGCTAATGGCGCTGCTTGGCGTGTGACGTAGGCGCTCGTGGGGCTGGATCCGGACGGCCGCAACGTCGAGTGGACAAGCTGGGACGCGTTCTCGCTCATGCTCAAGCTCGGCGCCTCCTGCGAGAGCACGTACGTGGTCCATTGCCAATCTCCGTGCGGATACTGATGTGCTAACGAAGCTGTCGTGGTTACCCATGCGTCTGCAGTTACCACTCGATGAAGTACCTGGAGCCGGACCAGTTGCCGTCCGACACGATCGAGAAGATGTACGGCAAACTCGTGGTGCTGATGAACCACCTGGCGGACGAACTACGGCCAGTGGTGGACCGCCAGAGCCGGCACCTCCCGGTCGTCGCCAAGTCGCCGGTCGTGACGGGCACGGCGGCCAAGAGCGCGGCGTCCTCGGACGCCGACGTGGCGAGCCAAAGCGACGGCGACTTGGCCAGCGAAGGGTTTGAGGCCGACAGCGACCCGATGTTGCTCATGGACCTGGTCATGTGCGGCGACATGAGTTACTACGTCGAGCTGCTCGAGCAGAGCGCTGAGTTCTTCTCGGTACGATACTCGTTGTTGAGCGAGTGCAAGCATACAGAGTGGCTGACAGGCATGTTTATGGTTCCTGACTGTTGTCATCGCAGTTGCGGGTCCCGATGCTCCAGTTGTATCGAGGGTTAGCGCGTTCAAACGTCCCGCGTGACTACCGCAACGTACGTCCATGCCCGTCGGCAGTCGGCATGTTAAACATCCCACACACACTCACTATCTGTTCCCTACAGATGCTAAAGCTGCTTGAGACGCTGCTGCTGCGCTTCGACAAGTTCGACCACCCGCTCCTGGAGACCATGAAGCAGTCGGCGATCGAAGAGTTGAGCACGGTGCACGCGGCGATCCAGTGCGACATCCACGTGGGCCAGTACGACTTCACGCGCGCCATGGTATCGCTGCACAAGCTCAAAGTGCAGATGCGTTCCTGGAGCGACCACATTGACGCCGTGTCGGACTATCCCATGTTCGACGACCCGGGCGTAGAGGAACCGCTGCTGCTGCCCGACGAGGACGAAGCCATCGCGGCCAACGACGCGTCCATGTCCGAGTCGGTCTACTCGAGTGCGAGCTACTCCAACCAGTCGACATCGTCGCTGCTGCTCCGTGGGCAGCTACCGTTTATGAGCTCGAACGGAGTGGGTGGCGAGTCATACAGTAGCGCGATGCCGCCCGGGCTGTCGAGCTCCATGCTCTCGAGCAGCGGCGTACTGCAGCCGAGCAGCCGATACGCCAACGTCGGCGACACGGCCTACGATGCAGGCGACGAGACGGCGCTGCTCGAGAAACAACCGTCGCTCATGTCGGTCGAAAGCAGCGTCATGAGCCCGGTGTCTGAAGCGCCAAGGTGGGGATTCGGATGACGCTGCCGGTGTAATTCTTCTCGTGCTTTGCGGTCTAACAACACGTTGGGTTGGCGTGGTTATGGCCTGTAATCCAACAGCGGGACGCTCACCCGGCTGTTCTCTCAGAGCAACATCCTCAAGCGTAGCGGGCTGCTGACGTCGGCGCTACCCATCCCGTTCCAGGGCGCAGCGGCGAAGGGCCTTCTGCAGAAGCCCGGTGACCCCTACGTCAGCTCAGGCGGCACGAGCTCAGCGCTGAGCAACACACTAGAGCAGGCCATTCTCGGCGGCCCAACGGTCGGTGGAGCCGCCGCTCCGGCTGGAAACAGCAGTGGGCAACGTGAAGGGGTCAGCAGCGGCGCCAACACGCTCGCGGCCGAGATGATTGCGCTGTCGGTCAAGAAGCAGGAGCGCGACGACGGGTTCGCGCTGCCCGTGTACCAGTGGTCGCGGCGCTTTTTCCGCTCGCTGCTGGCCAAGTTCACGCTGTACTTTTACCAGTGGCTGGACCCGTTCGAGCGCACGGGCGGCGACTACTTGTCGCTCGACCTCACGCGGTTCGTGCGCACACCGCTCGGGATCTCGTACCTGCAGCTCATGGACGTGCTCATCTCGCGAGCAGGTTGGTGGTGTATACACTCGGCAGTATTGCCCTCCATGTGATCACTAACACAAGCTTCATTGTGTCTGACAGCGCAAAAAGGTGGCGACGGAGCCAAGGCGCGCGTGATGTTACTGCTCGAGACGCAGCAGCTCGAGGACAAGGGCGCGCACTACTACCAGAACGGCTATCTGTGTCCGAGTTCGAGCAAGACGCGGTCGCGTCAGAGCGAGCTGGCGGAAGCCTCAGCCGCGCGCGAGAAGGCTTCCGCGCCGAGAACGCCGGCTAGTAACGCCGACGACGCGGACACTAGTCACCAGCACGAACTGTTCATGCAGGTCAACCGTGAGCAGGGCGAGGAGGCGAGCGACTTCTCGGAGCTTTGGGGCCTGGGCAGCTGGCCGGCCGTCTTCTGCTACCCGGACCGCTCCCCGCCGCTCGAGCACTGGCCCAACATCGTGAGCCTCATCATGGACAACCGCGCGGCGATCGACTCGTACCGGCCGGCGTACGTCTCGTGCTGTTTGTGGTGTTGTGGGGGCGTGACGGGGCGACTAAATGCACTGCTTTGCTGCCAGGTTCATGCACACGGAGCGCAAGATCAAGAGCGTGTACTTTATCGCGCGGGTGGACGAGGCCATGTACCTCGTGCTGCTCGTGGAGGGCACGCGCCGCCCGAACGAGAAGATCGCGCAGGTTGGTCGCGAATGCTGCTTTCTTGTCACTTGCATGGCCGTCACTAACTCATAGAGTCTCTGTTCCGTTGCTCGTGCCGGATCGACAGGACTTCATGCAGAGCGTGACGGAGAACCTGCAGCACTCGGGCGTCTTCAAGCCGCGGGTGTCGCCGTCGCCGTCTTCGACTAGTGGACAGTAAGCAGTGACTCGCTGCATGCCCGTCATGTTCAAACGCGTTAGGTAGTTTTGATGGGATGGTTCGGCTGTTGACTCTCTTTTAAATACACACGCGATGTCTGTCGTCAATTTCTACTGATGCAGCGAAAACGCAACGCGCCGACGATGAACTTGGCAATGCCAATAGCAGACGAACAATGGCCAAAGCACTTCGAAGTAGTGAACAACGACGAGGAAGGACGCTGGCCGAAGTGATGCGGCTACAGGATATACACGGGCTTGACATCCGCCGGCGCGAACGCCTCGTGGGTGTCGACGCACTGGATCATGCCGTCCTGGCTGCGCTGCGCCAACGTGTCGATGCCTTGCCGGCTGTACACGCGGCCATTCGGGAGCACGACGGGTGGGTTGTTCTCGTCCATGACGCTCTGCGTCACGCGGCACACGAGGCGCGAGTGCGGGTGGTACGCGAACGGGAGGCCGCGGCACAACTGACTGCCCACTTCGCTGCACGCGGGGCACACGGGGACAAGCGAGCTCACACGCACTTGCTCCGCTTGGTAGTCACTCAAATACACTTTCGCGGTCGGACTCGCGGCGGATTCACCGTCAAGCTTGGCTTTCTTGGCCGACTCGCTCTTGTCGTCTTCGCTCTTTGCGTCGCACTCGTCACTGGACGCATCGAGCTCGGATCGTCGTCGCACGAGCTTCTTCTTGAGATGCGCGTCGCGAACCCGGTGACACGCGCGCGTGTTAAGCGATGAAAGCCCCGCATGAAGCGCGATCGAGAGCGACTGTGGGCTGTGCATCCCATACACTTCGAAGAACGTCTTGCGGAGCAAGTCGACGAGCCCCGTCCACCTGTCCGTCGCAAATAGCTTCGCATAGGCTTCAACGCCGCACTTCTCAGGCGACTCAAACGCGAGCGTCGTCATGGCCGCCTGCACGTCCTGAATCGCCGCCTGCTTAAGCTCGGGGTTCTCCTGCTGCATCGCCAGCGGCGTCAGATACGTCTGCGCGTACTGAATGGCCTCCAGTCGCTTGTTGGATCGAATGAGTTCGACCACTTCTTGCAGACGCAAGCGAAACTCCAACGGCGACTGCAGCCGACGCAGGCGCGAGCCGTTTTGAGAGCACCACGCGATGGCTGTCGATGTGTTGTGTGACTCGAGATCAAGCACCAGCGCGTGGCACTCCTTGTACAACGTATCGTCCACCAAATATCCGATTTCTGGCCGCATCACAACAGCGTGAGGGTTACCAAGTGTGAATGACACCATGAAGGATGGAGGACTCACCTTTCGCGTCCAGGATAATCTTGGAGCTATCAAACAGCCCTCGGCTCAGTAAGTAGTCCGCGATCAGTCGGTCGTTAACGTGGCCTTCATGCTGAGCCGCCGCCGTGCTCTTGCAATCCGGCGCGGTCAGTGTCTGGAGCGACACGTCCAGCTCCGTCATGTAACCTGCGCGCTTTACGCACGTATCCAGGCTAGCTTCCTGGGCCGCTACCTTGCTCTTAGCGTCTTGCTTGAGTGCCTGGATGGCCTCCGCAATGCCCGAGAGCTTGGCGATCGCCGCGTCCACGTCCATGCGGTGCGCCGGGTGCTGCTCCTCATCCAGCGCCTCGATGCTCGCTGAGATCTGGCCGAGCTCGCGCGAGAGCTGCTTATGGTACAGCCGAAACATCTTGTTCGCCTGCTCGAACGGCGCGCGCAGCAGCGGGTAGTTCAGCTCCATCGTCGGTCGTATCGGGAAAGATCCGCCAGTTGGGGGCGTCTGTCAGCTCTAGCCGGTCGTATCGGGCGCTAACATGTCGACGCGCGCGCGAGATAGCAACAAGAACACAGAAAACACGCCGTTTCTTGGTCAGGACGACCCGCTGCTCCCTTTCTCACCATGTTGAAGCCCACCGCAACCGATCCACGGAGCGGGAGGCCGAGCCTCCGCCCGCCGCTAGTCAACACACACACACGCATACATAGATAAAGCGACACCTGGGCGTCTCTGGGGCGTCGCGCGCTTGGACGAAGGAGGAGGGGGAAAGCAGCGCGAGCGCGGCCTTTCTCGGGGTGAGTTTTCTCGCCGTTCTTTTTCGGGAATGATGCTCATCGGCAACATTTTTTCTCGCCTTCTCTTCTCTTCACACTGAACCATAAAGGGTTGCAATTGCCAAATGAATTGAAGTGTAAGATCGTACGATTCGATTTTGAATTGGAAAACCGACCCGGGCCATATAAAGACCCAGATAAACCGGGTGGGTCGGACCTTTTTGATAACCATCCGGATACTGTTGAACATCCGGATATCGCACTGGACATTCTGATCCGCGGGTTTTCCATGGTGGAGCGTTTATTAGGGAACTTCAACATGAAACAGCGAGTGGCACGGTCTCCATAGACACTACAAAACTATGTAAACCGATCATGTTCAAGCCACGGCAGGAAACAAGTGGTAAACAACACGCAAGGGTTGCTTTCGTAGTTTCTACGGATGCTGTTTCCCGTCCCGTTGTCCTAGTGAAGGCGGAGACGCGGATAGTGCGTGTGTGACGCCCGAAAGTGTCTATGACCATGGTTGGTCGCTCTCGCCGGGCGCTTACTTCTGAAAGCACAGAGCGCAAAGCCAGTGTTGGTACTGCGTGCGTATTGACCGATGAGATCAAGATGAACGCTCGCTTACCTTGCGTCCCATGCGCTTGCGCGTCAGCTTCTTCTCGTTCAGCGCGTCGATCCTCTGCTGCTCCTCGTACGAAAGCGACTCGTACTCCTTCTGCTTCTTCTCCTTGAGCTCCGCCTGGCGACGGAGAAGCTCCTGCAATGCGTCAACCGATACGTCAGACGAGTTCTTGAACATTGACGCTCAGCCGGTGGCTCGTTGGACGCACCTCCTGCTGGGACACGGACGACTCGGCTTCCTCCTCCTGCTTCATCTTCCAGCGGCGCTTCTGCGCAATTTGCTTCGCCTGCGTTGCAGCACGCAGCGCAATTGCGGATATAACGGGGTCAGTATCCCTACGCAACCGACTGCATCACCCCGAGAAAGGGTGTATAGTTGCAGCTACGCACATTCGCCGACAGCTTGATGGTTGAGCCGACGCCATCGATCAGCGCAACGACCAGTTGGATAGCGAGCGCGGCATCCAGCTTCTTGGACCCGTGGTGCAGCTTAAAGCGGACGGTGAGCACGTGATGCTCCGCCTTGGGGAGGCCACTGTCAAAGGCACACCATAGTGCACGGCAAGCCATTTGTTACCAGCGGTCGTCCGTAACCATACACAGCGCGCAAGAACGTACTTAATGTGCGCCTTGTTCAGGTCTGTGATCACGAAGAACTCCAGCAAGTCGTCGAGGTCCGTGAGAAGCTGCGCAGATCGCAAGAAACGAGCGAGAAGCGTCAGTGTTAGCGCCAGTATGGGGGATCACACGTTCTGGGCACTTTGCTGTATACCTTATGAAACGACGGCGTCAGGGTCGGCTTGACGAGATCGATGTTGTCCGTGGCAACGCACATGGAGTTGGGGATGTTGTTGTGGTTGGTCCGCTTGGCCACCGAGATCTGTAACACAGTGTCGAGATGAAGTCAGTAACATCCTTCGCGTTCGACCGTCCAGGCCGAGCGAGTGGTAAGAAAGGTGACAGTGAGAGGCGCACCAGCTCGGGGAACTCCTTCGCCAGTTCGTTGAACGCGAGCTTCTTGCTGATGCTGAGCACGAACGGATCGACCACGGCCGAGTCCAGGCCGACTTGGAACGTCTACTCGATGCCAGAATGGCACAACGGCAACCACGAACGGTCCATGAGAACACGCATGCGGTCGCAAGCAGGATCAAGTATAGCAAGCCACCCTACCACAAAGTCCGGCTTGGAGAACGCGATGCGGAAGATGCGCGCGAACAGGTCCTGACGCGACGCCAGCTGAAGCAGAAACGCAACATCAACGCGTAGGTTAGCCACCGCCACTCACGCATGCCTCGCTGTCATCAAAGCCTGGAGCGCCGTACGTCAAAGTCCACGATGAAGCGGGTGCAGAAGCGGCGGCCCGTGCAGAAGTACTTGAAGTTGGTCAGGCTCTCCTCCATCACGCCGAGCTTGGGCTCGCCCGACAGCGCCGTGTACGAGAATTGTTTCTGCAGGAGCGGGTCGGCGACCTCCAGCCTGCAGGACGAGTCCAGTCCAAGCAAAGAGAGGAGATGAGTCAGTCTGCTGCGGGATCAACTAGCGTCTGACGCTCCGTCAACACCATATACGCACCACTTGTCCACGAGCTGGCGGTTCTGGCGCTTGCCCAGCACGTAGTTGGCGAAGAAGATGAACAGGAAGCCCACGATGTTCGCCTCGACGACAAAGTTGTCGGCTGCGTCATATCCCACACACGAGCGACAACAAAGCGTTAGCGCACTCGCACGTCATGCACGACGTCCACAAAAGAGCAGCGCGTACGGTTCTGGAACGGGATCATGCTCTTGAGCACCGTCGTCACGGGCGGCCGCGCCGCAAACTGCGGCGGGATCGACCCCGACGCGGGGCTCTGTCCCTCGTCGATCGCTTCCTGCCGATGCAATAGCGATCCATTAGCATCCGCATCGTCCTCTACATGTCATGTATAAGGGCGGGTCTTGGGGCGCACTTCCACCTCAGGGATGTCAAACTCGTCCGAGTCTTGCGCTGTCACAGATCACATTTCGCCCCATCGAGTGCGTCAGAACGCCACCGCTGAAAGCCACAGCGGGGAGCGCGCAACGGGCGACGCACCGCGCGCAATCGCGAGCGCGAGCAGCACCGACAGCACCGCGAGCCAGCGCGCGATCTTCATGGCGTTAACGGAGTGCGTCGGTCGCTACAGAAAGGTTGCAGAAAGGGAAGCCGGTCGCTTCGTGTTCGCTTGTCAATCAGCGCGAGATGCCGCAAATGAGCCCGCCAAGGCAGCCGCTCGGCATACTCAACGCAAGATGCTTGCCCCCCGGTCAAGGTTAGCATACTTTAAACAAGATGTTTTGCCCCCTCCATTCCCCCCCCCCTCTTTATGCCCAAGGTCCGCGTGGCGTATGCAACCTTGTGAAAAACCTCGTTTTGCAGTGCAAAAACCTCACCCGCTTCAAATGGTTACACACGCCGAGTGTACCCCCTCGACGGGCACATGGGTACACAAAGGCAAGAGGCGGACGCCAGCGGCGCGGAAACCTCCGCGAATACGGCGATTTAGAAGCATCCGAGGCCTCGTTGCGACTGCGCGATGCAGTGATGCAGTGCACTTGTCTATCAATGGGTTAGCATTGACTGCGCGGTCAGTTTGTTATGCCGCCGTGTGGCTGGTATTGCGACGCTGCCAAAGGCGGAGGTTGCTGACTGGTTGGCTGGGCGCTATTATTATCGCCGGGTAGAACGAGAACTACACTCCCCAACTGCATCCTTCCTTGCTAGGCAGCCCTCCAATCGAGAGGCGATCCGTTACGCGTGTAAACTTGCGCTTGAGGGGAGCATTCGCTGCTTATTCGGGCGCGACTGTAGCAGTTCCTCTCACTTCCATTGTGCGGCAAAGCTCGCAGTCCTTGCCGGGTGCTTTCACAGGTATCACAGCGGATAATGCAGAAGGCGGCAGCTTCGAGTGGGGATGGCGAGCGCGTCAGGGCCAGCGCTAAGGCGAGGCCCGACACCAACAGAGGTACGAAATGGCCCGACGGCATGGCGAGGCCGGCACTCACCGCTGTGGGAAGTCGAAGACTCACACATGTGCTCAACTTGCACATGGTGCGATTGACCCGCTGCGACTTAACGCATATACAGCTGTACGTGGCATCGCCCACCGACCTGATGGCGATTCTAGACGTCTAACTCAATGGGATGTCAGGCCGGAGTGCTCGAAAACAGCACTGCGAGCATGGCCAAGAAGTCCCCGAGGAGCGCCACGCTGCTGAAGGACAGCCTGCGCTCGAACCTGTCGCCGACCGAGGCCACCGCGCAGCTCCGCGTGCTGTGCCGCAAGTTCGCGGCGCTCACCGAGAAAGTCAAGGTGGGCCCAGCACCATCCCAAGATGCCAATGCAAGTAGCGCCTGTAACATTTGTGTCGTATCCTTTTGAGCCAGGAGGAGACCAAGCTGCGAGAGGAAGCCCAGCGGGAAGTCCGGCGTCTCAAAGACATCATTGACGGTGAAACTGGTTGGTCCTTAACGCTCTGCCGGTGCCGTCTGCTGACCGGAATTCAAATACTTCTTGAGCAGGAAACGCCGCGCCCGTGGTGTCCACGTGTCGAGCGGACACGCAGGCGTTCGTGCGCGAGCTGAAGGAGGCCAACGAGAGGCTCAAGCAGGATCTGCGGCTCGAGAAGGACAAGAATGACATGCTCGTAACCAAGGCACTTGAGCTCGAGCGCGAGAAGAACGCGCTGCTGGTCAGCCAGGAGGACCTACCGCCGCCACCACCGCCGCCACTAACAGGTTGGTTGGCCATGGCAGTCAGTGCCTGGGATCAATGTGCTCTCTGACACGACCCATGTCACCCCGTGCGTAGCTTCGAGCACTCCGCCGGCGTCAATCTCGTCGTGGGACAAGGAGCAGGTGCAGAAGATCCAGGCGACGCTCAAGACGACGATCGACGAGCTGCAAGACGAGCTCACGCGCAAGGAGGTAGACAAGAAGCCGGACGAAGAGCATTACGCGCGAGACTCTATTGCGTTCTCTAACCCGCTGACTCGTGTGCCAGGAGGAGATCGAGTCGTATCGGGAGCGGTTCCAGCGAGAGCGCGGCCGCGTCCGAGCTCTTGAAGAGGAGATCCGCTCGAAAGAGGAGGCCGAGCGCGCGGCCGGTCGCGTGCGCAAGCAGCTCGAGGCGGAGCTGCAGCAGGCGCAGACGGAGATCACGAGCGAGTTTGAGACCGTGCAGCGCGTGCACGAGCGAGCGCAGGAGGACCGCGCGATGCGCGACACGCTCGAAAGCCAGCTCGCGACGCTGAACGAGGTCAATGCCGCGCTCGAGCAGCGCTGCCGAGCGCTGGTGCGCCGCCTCGAGCTGTCCGCGAGCGCTGCGCAGCAGATCGACGAGCTCAAGGCGCAGCTCCACGATGCGGAGATCGACAACGAGACGCTCGTTCGGACGGTGAGTTGTCGCCACCAAGCAGTCTTGGTGGTTCGTCACGAGTCTCGCTAACCGGTTCTGTATCTGTGACAGATGCGAGAGCTCAAGGAGCAGCAGTTCGGGCGCGAGAAGCAGTGGAAGGTGCAGCTGGAGCAGCTCCGCTGCGAGAAGAAGCGAGTCGAGGAGCTGGCGGAGGAGCTGCAGTCTGACTTGGCCTCCGTGCGCGCGCAGAACTCGCTCTTCTCCGAGTGGATGCTCGTGCGGAGCGAGAACGCGCTCATGGCTCAACGGGGCGATCCCCAGCACCGAGACCGAGTCGGTGAGAGGCAACAGCGTGAGGCCGCGAGTAGCAGACGCCAGCAGCAAGACCAGCTCGAAGAGGATAACCGACGGAATTATCGTCGTTGCCAGGGCCGCCATCACGAAGACGACTACGGCGACGTCGAGCTGCGTGCCACCAAGGTGGAGCCCTCTCCGGTAGTGACATTTGCTGACGATAACGACGGTTCCTCCTCTAACAACGACGCCGAGGTCAGCGGGGTCGAGCGGACGCGTGAACAATACAGCGCCGCTAACAGGCTGTACGTCCAGACAGCCAGTGCCAGCTCTCCTGGTGGCCTGCGATCCCCACCAGCAACACGGAAGGAGGTGCGTTGCCGGCTCTTGCTGTCGGCTGCGGCTTGGCTTGTACATGCTCACTCTCACACTGATGTGTGTTTGTACACGCGGATACCGTAGTCTTGGCGTCCCAGTGCGAGCCGCTGTCGCAGTGGCAATGCCGAGCAAAAGACTGACGAGCGGTCGGTGCGGCGCCAGCGCAACGCGTCGCCAGTGTCCACGACGTCTTCGATCTCGTCCTCGTCGGCCTCGTCATCAGTCTCGTCGGTCTCCACGCGACCGAGCGACCACGAGCGGCTGCGCGCGCTCATGAGCCGCAACCGCGAGCTGCAGCACCGCCTGCAGCAGGAGACGCTGGCCACGCAGTCGCTCGAGAAGGAGATCACCGACTTGACGTGTGGCACGAACGAGGCGACCACCAGGTAGTGAGAGTAGAACGAAGCTATCGGGTTGCCGCCCATCACGAGGCGACACAGTTCATGCGATCCCGCTGCAACCATCAAAGTTTTCGTCAAAAAGCCGTGAATGCTTGTCATTGCTATATTGAGCGAGGGGAAGGGGAAATCTCTGTTGTGAGCTGCGTAGGTTCAGGCCGCGTTCGCCTTGGCCGTCTTTGCCGCTCCGATTGACGTCGAAGCGGCCGCGCCAGGCTTCCGGCCCACACTGTCGCCATCCGACAGAGCGCTACAGTCGGCGTACAGTTTCTTGACGTACTCTGCGTGACGCTGCACGTCCGTGACGAGCTTGTCGTTCACTTCATCCTTTGACATGGACGCCAGGCGCTTGTCCACCCCGTCAATGATCTCAAAGTCGCGCGTGCGCAGCGCTGTCAGCGTCAGCCTGTCTTCGTTCAGGTGCGTCTGCAGCGTCTCGGCCTTGAGCGCCAGCTCCTTGGCGACGGATGGCACGCCCAGCGCACGATAGCCCTCGGCCTCGCTGTCCAGCTTGCGCAGCTCCTCTTGGGTCTGAACAGCCCGCGCCATCATGAACTTGACGCACGGCAGCTCGCTCGAAAAGTAGTTGAGCACGGCCTCCAGGTGCTGGGTCCGGCAGTTTGCTTGCTTGTGCTGCAGAGGCTCGACGCCGCTGCGAGCGAGCGAGATCTCGCGCACGGCCGCCGCCGCTTGGTCGACGTGCGCCGCGATCTCCTGCCGCCGCTGCCGGCGCTCATATGCGCGGATCACGTGCTGGTGCTGTGCGTCGAACGCGTCGCTCTCGAGCTCGTACTTGCGCTCGATCGCGGCCACTTCGTCGTCCACGCGCTCTTGGTGCGCGAGGGCATCCTCAATCTGCGCCGCGACCGCACGGAGCTGCGCCTCAAGCGCCTCGCGCTGCTTCTTGAGCGCCTGCAACGCCCCGTCCGCTTCCTGCTTCTTGGCCAACGCGCCCGCGAGCTCCGCATTCTTGCGGGCGTGCAGATCCTGCAGTCGCTGTGTCACTTGCTGCATTTCGCTATCGTCACCGCTCTCGGCCTCGGTGTCATCGTGTAGATCATTCACTTCTTCCTTTGAGACAGCGCCAGTTGAGATCAGGAACCGCCGGAAGCCTGTGCTGGTCGTGTCGTCGGGGTCAGCGCTGCCGCTGCCGTTGGCGTCTGTGTCGCCACCGGCAGGAGAGGACGCGAGCTTGTCAGCGACAAGCTGGCTCACGACGTCCAGCCGCCGCTCCAGCAGCGAGAGCGCGTCGCTGCGGATGTCGCGGCGCTCAAAGTTGTCCCGGATGCCCAGGCCCTGGACGGCGCGACCGCGCTGCGCGTTGGCCGCGATCTTGCTTTCCAGCGCCAGCATTTCCTTGTGCGAGCGCTCGGACCCAGCGTCCACGCCGCGCAGCGACATGCTGTAGCTGATGACCATACGGCTGAGGTACGTGGCCGCCGCCTTGTCCACCGACGGCGCGTCCTGCGCGTCGTCCTGGCCGTCATCTGCATCATCCTGGGCCTCGCCACGACGCTTGTCGCCACTCTTGAGCGATCGCACGACCGCTCGAACCGCATTAACAATGGTATCCGCGACCTGGCGGCTCGGATCGAGCGTCAGAGCCGTCGTCTCTGTGGCACCGGCCTCCGCCTTACTGTCGACGGTGAGGCAGTTGGCCAGCAGCGCCGCCAGGTTGTCGTAGACCGCGTCTGCCGTCGGCCGGGCGCGCAGCACGTTGGCGAGCAGCAGCTCGAGCGCGTCGCACTGGAAGAAGGCCAGGGTCGTGTCCGTGCGCACGTACAGCCGGCTCCAGCCGAGCAGTCCGATGAGCGCCGCGTGCACGTCGGGGATGGCCGCCGCCAACTCCAGCCGCTGCGCCAGCGGCAGCTGCGACGGGTCTGGCGCCGCGCCATCACCGGCGTGTGCAGTGCTGTCACTCGTCGATTCTTGCGCGCTGTTGCTCTTGCTCTTGCTCTTCTTCTTTTTCTTCCTCTTCTGCTGCTGCTGCGCGTCACCCGCCGACGACACCGAGGACGTGGGCGTCGCGCTGCCGTCGCTAGCGCGGCGCGAATTGTCCGACAGCGAGCTGAACCTGGCGGGAAAGAGGAAGGAGAACAGGCAGAGAGGACAATGTCAGCGCTTGATGTGTCACGACTGTGTCCACTACGAGTGCTTCGCCTCACATGTTGGCGGTGCGGACGGCGTGCGGGGCCAGCATAGCGTCTCGCTCCTCTAACTAATGGCTGATGGCCTGGGGCGGTCGTGGATGGAGGCGAACTGGGGTCGAAGCTATCACCTTCTGGGCTTTTGATGTGTGCGCGCGTCGTTTAGGTATAGACGGATGTTGCGAGATCGCGAGGGGGAGTTGTTATACTTGGTTTCAGTAAACTTTTGCGCTTCGTAGATCGGGTGAACCCTTTGTGTCGCTTGCGATCTTCCCATGAGAGCTGCTAGGATGTTGAAAATGAATTTCATGATATATCGTTTTACACAGGATTATATGTTGAGCACGTTGAACAAGATTTGGTCGGCATATTATACGTACAGCACACAGCAAGTTATTGTCAACAACACACATTCATTGAGGCGCTGCAGCGCTTGCTCTATCATGACACCGACGCCACGCCCATCGCGGTGGCTCTCTCTCTAGTCGACGAGGCTTACTTGGCGACGGGCCAGCCCGACGAGAAGTCGAGCTGGTTCCACCCGAAGCGCTTCTGGCCGTCCGCGTACCCGATCGTCGTGTCCACGTAGTGGTAGTACAGCACGGGCCCGTACGTCGGGTCGTCGTACACGCCCTGGCCGCCGGGCGCATACACGTTGTTGTGCGACTCGAGCACGGCGGTGCCGCCGCCCTGCGTGCACAAGACGCCGTTCTTGTCACGGAAGTCCGCGACGCCCGGCGTGGAGCGGCAGACCATGATCTTATACTCCTTGCCGGCGGCCGGGCGGTTCGCGTCCAAGCCGCAGCAAATGCCGTGCGAGAAGAAGAGGTAGTTGTAGCTGCCGTGCTTGAACATGGTGGGGCCTTCCTCGGGGTTGCCGTCCTTGGGGTCGAACGCCAGCTTGATGGTGTCCCCGACGGCCTTGGACGGCGGGTCCTGCATCGACACTTGGTGGATGCCCTGCGCAAAGCTGCCGAAGATCGTGTAGTACAAGTTGTTCTCGACGAACAGGGACGAGTCGATGGCGTTGTACGCGCTGCCGTCCTTGCTCGCGATGCCCGTGGCCCCGTGGTCCGTCCACGTGCCGACGTCCATCGTCTTGGACGTCGCGTAGCCGATTTTGGCGAGGTTGTGGCCGTCAAACGCCACCGCGCGCACCGCCGAGTAGTACAGGTAGTACGTGTCACCGACAAGGCGAACGTCAGGAGCCCAGACGTCCATCGTGCCGCTGTAGCCGCTCAGCGTGACCTTGGTGCCGCTGGGGAGGGCGGCGCCCTTGTACGTCCATGGGCCCTTGATGTCGGGAGCGGTGTGGACGGCGATGCCCCCACCGGTGGAGAAGCGGAAGTATGTACCATCGTTGCGGCGGATGATGCTCGGGTCGTGCGTGTTGACGCAGGTGCCCGAGCACTTGCCTGGGTTGGCGTAGGCACTCACAGCCACGAACAGGAGTGAGACGCCGAGGACGGCGCGAAGCCAAGACGATCTCGCCATGCCGATGGTTGCTGGACAGGTCGACGTCTTGCGTGCTGGAAGGCGAAACCGAGAATGAGCAGCACGGTCTCTTCGATTGACGCGGATTTACAGTTCACTCGCGGTGACTAGAAAGCGCACGGACAGTGAGAGCAACGAGGAGGTCAACATGGGGATGCGCACCTTTCTCGGGTAAGTTTACGCCCATGCAGACGGGAAACGAAGAAGAGAGGCGCGACGATGGGGCAACACATCAACATTTCCCCGAACGAGCGCCCCGTATGTGCCGAAAACTTGCTGTACGTACACTAAGCTTATGCGTTGCTAGATGAGGTCACAGTTGCTGAGCTCCATGTGCTTGACGGAACCCGGCTGGGGTTGCCGCGAGCGATAAGAACCAGCTGAGTAGAGTGTACTGGCTCAGCGGTGCGCACCTTGTGCACACGGCGGACTCACTTCTTACGGTGTATTGTATGGCTGTCGCTGAGCTCGGATCGTTAGCATGAGTCTCCGGCTGTGTGCATGTACAGTATCGCTTTCAACGTTTCTCCAACGTGTCCGAACCAACAGATCCAAGTCTCGATACAGAACCCGCTCGGTTGGTGCTGCATGAACGCAGACGTGCCAGGTTCGGAAGCCACGCAACGCGCAATCTGCCGGCTTGTCCTGCAGATCCCAGCACAATCTGCCATGATCAGTTGGGGAATTCAGTGACGAGCTGCCCGCCCCTGTATAATCGCGGCCGGCGCCAAACGCTGGCGTTGACGCGCCGATGCAGCAGCACCCTCTGTTCATTGGGATCGATTTACTGTTTGTGCAACATACATGCAGAAGCATCTCCTGGCCACGTGTGGATCTCCTGTCCCCTGATCCATCAGGGGACACTTCCGGGACCCAATCGTAACGTCGATACATTGAGCCACGGTCACGATGCTTCGGCAGATCCAGGCAGCAAATAGGAAGAGACGCGCGCTTATCCGTCTCTTTCGAGAGCGATCATATTTACACCCTGTGTCAACGTGGACTGCCGTTTCTCATGATCAACCTCCTTGGGATAGTAATCAGTACAGACACGATGATCACCACCTCGAGCGTAATACCCAAACGCACAAGTGTTACAGTAGTCCAAAGCGCTGGATTACTGCACGGGGGAGCAATACAGGGTACAGGTGACGTCAGCGGTTGGCAAATCGGTCTGGATGGGGTGCAACTTATTCGTCTGCTGTACTTGTACTCGGCGATCAACTCCGTCATGGCGCATGCTGTACGCCGGAAAAGGACCAAATGCATTTCCATACATGTACGGACAGCACGAAAGGCCAGCGTCGGAGTGCAAATACCTTACAGCGTGCTCTGATTGGTATCGAGACGTATGCCGTTTGGGTCATCCCGACATTTTCGCGTTCCCGCCATGGATGTCAGTGCGACAACGTCCATTATTGTAAGTTAAGTACTTACTTCGAAGTAAGTTAGGTATGTAAGTAAGCGAGCGGCTTCAAAAATCAAAATTGAAAAGGATATCATTTTATAAAGGATATCATTGGCTGGCCAAACTAGACATTACTTGTGAGATCTAATGAAAAGATAGAGATAATAGACTTCAGAAGTCCCAAACGATTTCAGGAGTTGCGAATCAGCCAAGCATGCGAACTTGAACACCA
This sequence comes from Phytopythium boreale, assembly GCA_023338115.1. Taxonomy (NCBI): domain Eukaryota; phylum Oomycota; class Peronosporomycetes; order Pythiales; family Pythiaceae; genus Phytopythium; species Phytopythium boreale. Next base: position 57,651 of record JAADYG010000044.1, read on the forward strand.
AGGAGCGGTTCATTTTGACGTGCGTAACAGCATGAGGCCCTCGCCGTCTCCTCTCTCGCTCGGCTACAACCTACGCCCCACTCTGCTCACTCTGCTCGCCGGTCCTGCCAGTCTGCCTGCTATTGCGCGTCTGCCTGCCTGCCTGCTGCTGTTAAAATCTATTCCGAGTCGGCAATCTCGATCCTGCTGCCACGGCGGATCTGGCCCCAGCCAATCAGTCGCCAGTGCTTGTCGATACGGCGACTAATGGCGATCTTCTCGCCCTCCTGCGTGCACACGGGGACCGTGAGCAGGATCTTGGCCAGATCCTGCTTGACGGCCAGCACCTTGCCGCCCGTGGCGGTCGAGCCAATGTTCACCATGAGCACCTCGGCCTTCGACAGCTTCTGCACCTTGGACGCCTTGCTGCCCTCCTGCGTCTTGACACCGAGCAGGCGCTTGAGCAGGTAGAAGTTGATCTCGAGCTCCGTAAACACGTGCGGCAGGCTGCCCTTCAGGCCGAGCACCTGGCCGACGAGACGGTCCGAACGCGTGAGCGTGGGGTCGATCTGGGTGCCGACACCGATCAGACCACCGGGCACGGCGAACTGCAGGTCGTTCTTCTCGGCGAAGAGCGATACGATGCGCGAGAAGATGGGCACGCACGTCATCTTGCCCTCCTCGTCCTTGCTCACGAGGCCCGGGCGCACCTCAATCTCGTCGCCCACGCGGAGCACGCCCTCGAGGATCGAGCCACCGGCGACACCACCCTTGAGGTTCTCGACGTCCTCACCAGGCTTGTTCACGTCGAAAGAGCGGATCACAATCAGCTTGGGCTTGGACGTGAAGTCGCGCTTCGGGATCGGGATGTTGCGGCAAATGTACTCGCAGACCACGTCCACGTTGTACTTGAGCACGGCCGAGATCGGGATGATCGGCGCGTCGTGCGCGACCGTTCCGGCCACGAACTTCTTGATCTGCTCGTGCTGCGCGACGGCCGCGTCCTCCTTGATCAGGTCCACCTTGTTCTGCAAGATGATAATGTTCTGGAGGCGCATGATCTCAATCGCGGCAAGGTGCTCCGACGTCTGCGGCTGCGGGCAGACCTCGTTACCCGCGACCAGCAGCAGCGCGGCATCCATGACCGCGGCACCGTTAAGCATCGTCGCCATGAGAATGTCGTGACCGGGGCAGTCGACGAACGACACGTGGCGCTGGAGCACCCAGGTCGTGTTCTCGTCGTTCTCGTCCGGGAAGCGGTCCGGCTTGGAGCTGCCGAACGCGCGGTAGCAGCCGATGCCCGTGCCGTTCTCGGCGCGGTAGATCTTGGCGTTGGCGTAGCCGAGCTTGATAGTGATGTTACGCTCCAGTTCGTTCTTGAAGCGGACCGTCTGCACGCCCGAGATGGCCTTGACCACCGTCGACTTGCCGTGCGCGACGTGGCCAATCGTACCGATGTTGATCGTCGCCTACAGCAAGGGAGGAAGAGACGACGCGTCAGATCTCATACACCATCGTCGGCATGTCGACTAGTGAACAAGAAGCAGCGTTTCCTCACCTGACGACTGATCACCTCCGGCGTCAGCGGCGTGAGCTCCTCGACCTTGAGCTTCGACAGGTCCTGCACCGCGAGGTGCTTCTGCACCATAGTCTCTCCCATCGTTGCTTGTCCTTGTTGTATGATGTGCTGCTGTCTGGCGTTTGCTGCAAACGAATCACCGTTCAAAGGATGTCAATACCCAACGCGCTCACGAGTACGCGGCGGCGGAACTCGCTGCGGTGCGACATCCAGGTCACAAGTTTCCCTAATGTCACGCCATGCTGGACAAGCAACGGCCGCGACGTGACCGCCAGGGGGGGGGCAAACGGAGAATGCCGCGCTCCGCTTTCCCCTCTGTGTATCGCACCGCAAAATACACACAGACCGGGAGCGAAGAAGGAGGCGGAAGAGGCAGGGGGACGGACACGCACATACAAGCGCGCGATCCTTATCCTCCTCCTACTCCTACTCCTCCTCCCCTCCTCGCCCGCGCCGGCCTCCTCATATAGTAAGCGCACGCACCTCGAGCGTTCGTCCCAACGTCCGTCGCCGCTCCTTTTTCCACTGTCGGTGGCTGCCCCGCGTAGCTGCCCGCCGCCTTCCGTGGTCCAGCGCTGCGCCCGAGAAATATCCTATGGCGTTCCAAGGCCTGAGGTGATTAAATCAGAATGTTTTAAACAAAATGATGTGCACCACATCAATCTTCAAGCGACGAGTGATGGTTGTGATCGGTTTAGAGAGGGGAAACCTTTCGGGAAAGGACGTTGAAGAAAGTGATCACCAATCACACTTGACCCCCGGTATCCAGTGAAGACCGGTAGGCGGCGGGAACGTGGCGGCGGCCATGGACGCTAGTGCTCCCTCGCGATGTGCTTGATGGCTATGTTTCTCGCATGGTTTGTTTTGTGCGTCCTGGTGTTGACGCTTTTCTGATCGAAAATGTGCGCGAAACGAGGCGCATTTTGGTGGAAAATACAAGGCGCACGTGGCTGTTTTCCCCAAGGGCCGCCGAAAATGTATTTTTATAGTGGTGCGAACGGTTAGTGAGCGCGCGGGCGCCTTGTCGAGAGCACCCCGCTCGGGCTTGAATCGCGCGCCCTTTGGTTGCAGTTGATGGCTCAAAGTACGGCGCGAGCGAGAGAAGCGCCATGACGACGCCCACCGCGATCACGACGGCCGCCGCGGGCGGAAGCGGTCACGCCCCCGTGCTCATTCATCGGTACGGCACTATCCTGTTGTCACGAACGGTTCATGCTCACTGATAACTGCTCACTGTTGGGTTGATGCAGGTACCTCTTTGGGCTGAAAGGCGCTGTCAAGAACAACGTCGCGTTCGCCGAGGAAAATGTGCTCGTGTACCCGTGTGGCCACAATGTGGTCGTGTACAACATGGAGTCCAAGGAGCAGCAGTTCATCCACGGCATGGAGACCGGCAGCATCGGCGGGATCACGGCGCTCGGCATGTCGGCCAGCAAACGGTGAGCTGCGTGCACCCTTATGCCTGTATTCCTGCCGGTCTCACCATAGCCAAACAACTTGATTGGGTTCTCATCCACTGGTACTTGACGGATCCAGATATATCGCGGTGGCTGAACGCGCGGAGAAGGCGGTCGTGCACATCCACGACCTCAACACGCTTCGACGACGCAAGATGCTCACGCTAGCCGACAACATGTCGGACACGTGCGTGTGGGTTGCGTTCTCAGGCGACAACAAGCACTGCGTCACCCAGGGCGATGCGCCCGACTGGGTGCTATCTCTGTGGTTGTGGGAGAAATCCAAGCTACTCGCGTCTGTCAAGGCTTCCAACCAAGCAGGCGGTGCCGTAAACCAAGTGGACTTTTGTCCGAGCGACCCAACGGCGATTTGCGTGAGTGGACACGGCATCATCAAGTTCTTCCGCTTCGTCGACGGTCAACTTCGGCTGCAGTCTACACCTTTGAAGCGTGAACCAGCCAACTTTCTTTGCCACGCGTGGGTGACGGATGAACGAGTTGTTGCGGCGTCCGACAACGGCGAACTCTGGCTGTTTGAGCAGCTCGAATTTCGTCAAGTGCTGACCTCGTCTCCGTCCGATGGGAATTCCGTCAGCTCTATCCTCGGCTACTCGAAGGGTTTTGTGTGCGGCGGGTCGAGCGGTATTGTGCGCATCTACGACCGAAGTGATGACACCCGTGAATACTACAAGAAGTCCAAGATGCTTTCAATTGAAGGGAACGCGAGCACGATCAGGGACATCGCCATCAGCCCGACAGAAGACTCCCTCGTGTGCTCGCTCGAGAACAACCAGCTCTACACACTGACGCTTTCAAGCACCGACATTCTGAAAGAAGACGCGATGAACTTTGACCTGGTGTCGACGTCGTTCCATGGCCCCGGAGCAACAGGAAGCCACATCACCGGTCTCGATGCGTGCGTCCGGAAACCACTCATTGCCACTTGCGGACTCGACAAGTCTGTTCGTATCTGGAACTACCAGGATAAGTCGACGGACATCATGAAGTACTTCAAGGAGGACGCGTACTCGATCGCTTTTCACCCGTCTGGCCTACATATCGTCGTGGGTTTTGCCGACAAGCTCAAGATGCTCAACATCCTCATGGACGATATCCGGTCGTTTCGAGAGTTTGCGGTCAAGGCATGTCGAGAAGTGCGCTTCAGCCACGGTGGGCAGTTCTTCGCGGCGGCTAACAACAACGTCGTTCAAGTTTACAGCACGTATACAGGCGACTTGGTCGGTGTTCTTCGCGGGCACTCGAACCGCGTTACTGCGATTTCCTGGAAGCACGATGACCGCAAGCTGCTAACCTGCGGTGCTGACGGTGCGATACTACTCTGGAATTTGCGCACCGCGACGAAGATGGGCGACGGCCACTCGCAAGCGCGGTGCACGTACTTGGACGCGGTCGTCAGTTATGACGCCGACATCATGTATGCGACGGGCACGGATGGACTCCTAAAGGAGATAGACGTCGCGACTGGCGCGGCACGGACGGATCACTTGTCCGGCGCGGCGCTCGGTCCGTTGGTGCTGTCAGGCTCGCAGCAACTACTCTTCGCTGGCACGTCCGATCAGACACGTCCTGGTTGCATTCGAGTATACCGTCTCTCACTTGAAAAGGAAAGCGCGTCGTCATCGGCGACCCCAACGTCAGCGCCATCGCCCGGAGCGCCTGGTGCTTCGAGCGGACTCGTAGTTGCGCCGAACGGAGTATCTTCACAGAATTTTGTGGAGTACCAGTGTCACGACTTACCTGTCACGCGCCTTCGGATCTCATTCGACGACCAGTACCTGTTTTCTGCCGGCGAAGACGGCTCGCTGTGTATGTTCGAGATGCGGGATTCGAGTAGCACAAAAGGTTCGGCTGTTCGTGGTGGGGGGTGCGAACTCTGGAGCACTGGCGGCTTCATCGGGCGGCGCGTCGAAAGACAATCGCGGCGACAGCACGGGAAATGGCGCGGCTAATGGCAGTGGTCTCCCATTTGCAGAGGAGATCCTAGTCACAAAGTCGGACTTGGAGGAGAAGAATCGACTGATGAATGAGCTCAAGACCAAGGTCGACGAGCTGACGCTGCACAACGAGTACCAGTTGCGACTCAAGGACATGAACTACAAGGAGAAAATCAAGGAGGTCTCCGACAAGTTCACGGCCGAGTTGCTGCAGGACAAGCAGCGGTGTAGCGACCTGCAGCAGGACAAGATGGACATGGAGTCGGAGTATCAGAAGAAGATGCAAGACATGGCGCAAGTGCAAAAGAAGGAGTACCAGGAGCTCAAGGTCACGTACGAGACCAAGACGGAGGCCGAGAAAGCGTGGCTCGCAGCGCTCGAGCAAGCGCGTGGCGAACAGAACACTCGGTACGAGGAAGAGAACCATCTTCTAGTCGAGAGCCACACTAAGTTTCTAGACGAGATGACGACCGAGTACGACCAGAAAGTGGCGCAAGAGCAAGCGCTGCAGCTGCAGAGCTCCAAGGAGAAGGAGGTGCTGGTGCAGACCAACGAAACGCTCAAGAAGCAGCTCGAGGAGGACGCCGAGATGGAGGTCGAGGAGCTGAAGATGAAGTATGAGCTCAAGCTCCAGGAAGAGCGCGAGGCCACGCTGCGGCTCAAGGGCGAGAATGGTATCATGAAGAAGAAGTTCTCGGCTCTGCAAAAGGACATTGAAGATCAGAAAGAGGAGATCCGATCGCTCGAGGAGAAGGGCAAGGAGCTGTTTGAAAACATCAAGGGGCTCGAGAAGGACATCCAGGGCCACAAGAAGGAGATTCGCGAGCGCGAAGAGACCATTCAAGACAAGGAGAAGCGCATTTATGATCTCAAGAAGAAGAACCAGGAACTCGAGAAGTTCAAGTTCGTGCTCGACTACAAGATCAAGGAGCTCAAGCGGCAGATTGAGCCACACGAGAAGGAGATCGCCGACATGAAGAAGCAGATCGAGGAGATGGACGCCGAGCTGGAGCAGTACCACAAGAGCAACGCCGCACTGGATCTCATGATCGGCGAGCTACGGCTCAAGATGGACGGCATGCAGAAGGAGCTTAGCGTCCAGGTGGGAGAGGTCGCGCTCGGCAAGTTGCTGGCCAAGCAAGTGCAAAGCGACTTGACGGCGTGCGCGCAGGTGCTCGAGGACCGCAAGGCGCTCAAGAACGCGGTCATGGCGCTCAACAAGAAGTATGACGACGGTGTCGTGCCCGACGCCAAGGAGCCCAACTCGCAGGCCGAGTACAACCGACAGCGCGACTACCTGGAGCGCGAGGTGGAGTCGCTCAAGCGCAAGATCCTCAAGGGCATGACTATCAGCGAGAGCGAGCTGCACCGCCTCCAGCGCGAGAACGCACTGCTGACGACGCAGGTGAACGAGCTCCGCCGCGAGTTCCACACGGTCAAGATGAGTACGCGCGAGCTTCAGCAAGATGTGGCTCGGCGTGTAGGTGGAGGCAGCGCGAGCGCTGGCGGAGGCGACAGTGGCGCCCGCGAACTGGCCGAGAAACTGTGCGAGGCCGCGTTCCAGCGCGAGCACATTGCGCAGCTCAAGGAGCGCCTCACGGGTCTCCAGAAGGCCGTGGGCGGCGCGTTGCGGTTCACGCTAGCGGGCAACTCGCCGGCCCCATCGGCACGACCGCAGCCGCCAGTGGTACGGAAACCCGCATCTTCGCCGTCGCAACGACTCCCGCCCGTGTAGTCCTCGTGGCTTCTCCATTTTCTTCTGGATAGTCTTGGTGGGGTTACGTAGTAGGCGCGACTGGATTGAAAGCAGGATGCCGTGATAGATACGCCTATCGTCATCGGATAGAGCAGTGGCTTTGTATAGCAGCGATTGACTTGTATCAGAATGCCAGTCATCCCGATGGTCGCGGCAGCAGTGGAGAGGCGCGCGATGGGGCTGGCGGAGGAGCCGCGCGCTTGGACCGCGAGTACATTTTGGCGCTTTGGCGGATCATGCGGGTCTGGGCAACGCACACGACAGTACGGTGGGTATGTTGGTGATGCTGACCATGAGACACTGACAGAAAGAGATAGAGAGTGACGCACGTATTGCTGCAGGTGCTGCGATACGTTGATGCGGTCCGGGATATGCACGAACAGAACGGTCTTGCCCATGACGAACACCTCGTCCAGCCGCGTCAAGTCGCCCTGCAGCCAGTCACTCCGCTCTCAGTCTCGGTCAAGTAGCAGCTATCATCGAACGCAATTCACTCACGTTCGGCTTGGTCTCGCACGCGTCCAGCATCGTGAAGCTGCGGCCCACCAGTCAGTCACCTCGATCGTTTGTCGCCGCCATCGTCACAAGATGATACGTATAATTTGATCCAAGCCACGCACTCCATGTCCCGCACAACCTCCTGCACGACTCCCTCCAGCACCACGTCGTTCTTCAGGTCCACGCGCACGCGCAGCCCCACGAGGCTCTTGAGCAGCAGCAGCAGCGATCGCGGCTTGCGCCGCTTCCGACCGCCGCCGCGCGCGGCGCTCGCATTCGCTTCGGCCATTTTGTGAAACACCGAGGTTACGGTTACATGAGGTACGCTTGAAGGTTTGGGTTACGTTTTGTAGCAGAACAAAAACGTAACCCGTCGCGGGAACCAGTCGTACTTACGCGAGGTTTTTTGGTAAAAGCGCAGTTTTTCAAACTCGAAAAGCGAGAAAGCAAAAGCGGTCGGGCGCCCACATTGGGAGCCGACCGCCGTGGATCGATCGCTTGCTGTCATCTCCGTGCGAGCGAGAAGGCGGCCACTACCGACCGAAAGACGTTCCCTGTCGTCTCCTGTTCCCGCCTGTGCGTCTCCCGCGCTTGTAGCGAACGATGGGGCCACGCGGCGCCGGTCGGCGCCTGAACGACCAGGAGCGCATGGAGATTCTGGACATCCTGGCGCGCGAGGCCAAGGTCAAGAACGTGGACCTGGCCAAGCGGTACGGCGTGTCGGAGGGCGCGATCCGCAAGCTCAAGCAGGTAAAGGACCGCATCCGCGACCGCTACTACCTGGGCAACGAGCACAACCGCGACAAGCGCAAGCGCGGGGGCTTCGCGCGCAACGCGCAGTTCGAGCAGGAGCTGTACCAGTGGATCTGCCGCATGCGCGAGGCGCAGGCCTACCAGCTGCTGCCGCTCACGCAGACGGCCGTGCGCCAGCAGGCCATGCTGCTCGCGCAAAAGTACGAGCGCATGGGCACCTTCAAGGCCTCGCCGGGCTGGTTCGCGCGCTTCTGCTCGCGCCACCGGCTCGACCCGCCCATGACCAGCAGCACCGCCGGCGCGCCGCCCGCTCCCGCCGCGGCTGCCGTTGCGTCAAGCGAAGAGGCCAAGGCGACGGATGCGGCGGCGGTGGCGGCCGCCGTGTTCCGACTGCCGGCGCTGCCGGACGCCGACGCGCTCATGGTCGAGGTCAAGCCGGACGCCGAGGCGGAGACGATCGACGAGCAGACCAAGCTCGCGGCGCGGCAGCACAACATTGTGGCGTTGGGCATCGCCAAGGCGGCATCAGCCGCAGCGGTGGCTTCGGCGTCGACGACAGCGGTAGAAGTGACGGCAGCGGCGGTGGTGGCGGCGGCAGCGGCCTCGGAGGCGGTGGACGAGAGCAAACCGGTCGAGAGCGAGACGAGCACGATGGACGTGGACAGCGAGGAGAAGGCGCCGGCGTCTTCTGTCGCAACGACGACCGCCACCACAACTACGGCCGCCGTTGTTATTAGTGCGACGACCGCTGATGTTGCTAGTACGACGACGACTGTCGATGTGGTGAGTGCGACAGCGGCGGCCGCTGCCGCACCTTCGACCGAGGACGAGATCTTTAGCCTTGGCCTGTAATTAACCGCCCCCGGAGCATTCGCTAGAACGTCTTGCGGTTGATTTTACTGTTGGTACTTTGAAGAACTGTGAATTCATCGCTGGGCCTCTATGAAAGCAGGAACGTGATTATGATCGACGGCATTGCGGCCACAAGGGCTCAATCGGTCAGAGTTGTCACTCTCGATTCCAAAGTTGGCGATACAGGATGCATCCAATGAAGGCAGGGAACACACCGTCACCACCGCTGCTCGTGACTGCAGCTCCAGTCTGTCCGCATTCGCGAGCGATCACAGCCCGCAGGCGAGCTGCTTCACACAAGAAATAGAGGGCGAACCTTCTACGGGGTGTAGAGGTGGATGGCGGGCTTGCCCGGCGCGGCCGTCTCGAGCTTCTTGGTATCCACGTTGGGGATCGACTTATCCACGTAGTAGAACTGAACACACACAGATTAGCATCAGTTTCTCACGACTTCCGCAACAGCACATTGCAAACTCTTTCGGCATACCTCGATGTCCTCAAGCTTGAGCGAACGGCACAGATACAGCTTGTTGGAAGCAAGCACGTCCTTCTGGTCGTACGGCATGCTGAAAGGATCAAACACAAACGATACGCATGAACACACGTCAGTGGGTGGGAGGCAAGTGCCACCTTCAGAGTATCAACAACGTACCGCAGGTCGAGGGCCTCCTGGCCACGGAGCTCCGCCTCAGACTTGACGAAGGCGGCGAACTGCATCACGTTCTTCGTCAGCTTCTTGAGCGAGTCGTCCTTGCCGATCTCCGCCTTGAGGAGCTTCATGAAGTCCGCGGGGAACTGCTTCGCGTCGGCGTCAAAGACCGAGCTCATGAAGATCAGCACCTTCTGCTGCCATTCGGGGAACTCCTTGCTCAGGTACACCTGCGCGTGCGTGGGGGCGGGCGCCGGGGGCGGGGCGTTCTTACCCTTCTTCTTCTGCGTGCTCTTGGCGAGCGCTTCACGGAAGGAGCGCGTCGTCTTGTTCAGGAAGTCGCCCGCGCGCAGCAGAGAGTGGTCCACCTCCTCCGTCTTCGGCCACGAGGCCACAGCCACGAAGCCCGGCTTGCCAATGAGCGTCCACATCGACTCGCAGAAGTGCGGGGTGATCGGCGAGAGCGCAATGATCTGCGTCTCAATGAACTTGTTGATCACGTCGCGGTGCATCGGCACCTCGCTGCGGATGCAAATGTCGCGGTACGAGTCACGCGCAATCTGGTACTCGAAGAAGCCCTTATGCAGACCCTCACGCCACTGCAGGCGCTCGTAGAACTTCGCCGTCTCATCCAGAAGGTTGTTCATCTGGTGCACAAACACCTTGTCGTTGAAGTTGAGCTCACCCGTGCGCAGCGACGCCTGGTCCTCGAGAATGCTCTTGATCCACTCCTCCTCCGTCGTGAGGCGCAGGATTGCCATGTTACACGTGTCAAGCGCAAAGTTAGCGTCGTCCATGCCATCACCGGCGTCAGCGCACGCAAAGCGCGTCGCGTCGGCGCCAAACTCAGCAGAGCAGTCCTTGAGCGTCAAGAAGTTGCCCTTAGACTTGGACATCTTGGCGCCATCCACCAGCACGTGGCCGTTCGTGAAGAAGCCGCGCGGCCACTTCGCCGGATCGTCACGCCAGATCTCAGCGTGGTGGTACAGCGACATCGTAAGGTGGTTGCGGATCAGGTCCTTGCCCGACGCGCGGACGTCGACGGGGTACCAGTACTCGAACTCGTCGCGGAGCTGCTTGAGCACGTCGAGCGGGATCGTTGAGTTCGTAGGCGGCGAATGACGCAAGAAGATGTAGTCGAACACTTCCTTGGTCAGCTGCTCGGGCTTGATGCCATGCGGACCCATGACGGATCCGTCCACGCTGCCCTGCAGGTGGTGAGCAATCGTGTAATACGCCATGTAGATCGTCGAGTCCGTAAGCGACTCGACAACAAACTCAGGGTCCCACGGGAGCTTTGTGCCCAGACCGGCCTGACGGCACGGCGCCCACTCCTTCAGCCACTCAAGCGTCGCCTTGTACTCACCCAGAGCAATAGGGTTGTACGCGCTGAACGTCTCAGGGTTGCTAATGTGGTCGAGGACGCGCTTCTTCCAGTCCTCGGCACCGTACGTGAGGTACCACTGGTCCAGGTGAGCGACAACGCACTCGTCGCCACTGCGCGACATCACAAGCGACTCAGGCTCCCAGTACGGGATAGCATCACCCGAGTCCAGCAGCTCCTGGCGCACCACGGCCTTGGCGTCGCACACCTTCGAGCCCTTCTGCGAGCCGACAAGCATGACGCCCTCGTAAAAGCCCTTGAGGTACACGAGCTCCTTGGCCTTCGCAAGCTTCTCCTTGTCGTTCTGCGAGACAACCTTCAGGTCGTCGCACACCTTCACAGCCGCCTGGTCACCGAAGCCAGGGATGTCAATGATAGGCACCACCTCGTACGGGAGCACCATGTGGTCCGCGATGTTGTACTTCTCGCGAAGAGCGGGCTTCTGCTTCAAGTCGCGCAGCGCAGCGTAGTCATCCGGGGCGTCCGACGGCACACTCGTGACGACACCCGTGCCCTTGCCCATCAAAATGGTCAGCAGCGGGAGAGTGTACACGGTCTCGTACTTGGCGTTCGGCGCCGTCAGCGGCAGGCCAAGCAGGTCCCAGCCCTTGAGCTCAAGAAGGCACTCCTCCTTGCCCCAGGCGCGCGAGTACTCCTGGTGCGCAAGATTCTTGGCGGCACGGCGACTGATGATGAACACCTCCTCATCGTTGATCTGGAAGGCGCCGTAGTCGCCGTCCGGCAGCACGAAGCAGTTGGTCTGGCCGTACATGGTCTCCGGGCGCAGCGTGGCCGGCGCCAGGTAAACCTTCTTGCCCTGGAGCGGCGCGAGCTTCTCCGGAAAGGGCTCCTGCACGCGGAGCTTGACGATCGTGTACTCCTGCGGGTTGACGCCCTCGCCGGACGCGCGGTCGTGGTCGGTGCAGCTCTGCTTGTCCAGGATCGAGTAAATGTTGGGGCGCTTGCCACGCACGGCACGTCCACGGTCGTTCAGGATGTTGAGCTGCCACCGGATGAACGCGTCGTAGAACGGGTTCACGTCCGTCGTGATAAACGACCGGCGCCAGTCAATGTTCATGCCAAAGTGCTTCAGGTCCTCAATGGCATGGGGCGGGAAGTACTGGAGCCAGTAGAGCGGGTCCTGGAACTTGGGGATCTCCTCCTCGGGGATGTTCGACATCTTGAGAATGTCGTACTGGCGCACGACGCCGCCCGTCTTGGCCGCGGCCTTGGACTTCTTGCCCTTGGCCTTGTTCTCCGAGCCCTCGACGGACTTGACCGCCGCGGGCTTGGGCGCCTCCTCCTCTCCGCGCGAAAAGTTCGGCGGGCAGCCGTAGGTCTCCAGCTCGTGCTTGAGCTTGTTGGCCGCCGCCTGGATCGGCATGCCCGTGCAGTGCAGACCGAAGGGAAAGATGACGTTCTCGCCCTTGAGGCGGTGGTAGCGGCCCGCGAACTCGACCTTGAGCATCGTGAAGAAGTGGCCCACGTGCAGGTAACCATTCATATACGGGTACGGGAACGTGACCATGTACTTGGGGCGCGACGGGTCGGGCGTGCCCTCAAACAGCTTGGCCGCCGCCCAGCGCGCCTGCACGTCGTGCTCCAGGTCGATCAGGTGGTCGCGGCGCGCCATCTTCTTGGCCGGCGCCGCGTCCTCCAGCTGCACGTCCTGCATCTTGACCGTCACGTTCTCCATTTCCCCCCGCGCGCGTCCTTTCTCCTGACGGTACTGTCGCTTGGTTTCTTTCCGCTTTGGCAGCGATCCTCGCTCGCTCCACCACCAACTAAAAAAGTGCGGAAATGGCACAGGAAGGGGGAGGGGTGGCATCGTGGGTCAATTGCGCAAAGTACGTTTTTTATGCACCAACGGGGTACACTGATGCGAACTTTAGCCGACCGTTCTTGTGGCGGCGGGGTACGCAGTGTATACTCTATACGTTTCAGTATACACACCATTAAGTTAAACCATAACCTTTGTAACCTAAAGCAGGTTACGAACGGGTATACTCTTGCACGAGACTCGAAAACTGGGCGCGAAAGGGTCGACGATGAATCCAGACGACCATGCGGGCGCGCGGTTGAAGCGGCGTTCGGAGCGCGCGCCGGCGGCGGCCAGAGACGTCGGTGCGCGCGCATACGGGAGCGAGAGATTCCTCGGTGTCGCTGGCGATGGCGGCGGCGCCAGGACGAGCGTCGCGGCGGCGGATGGGCGAGAGTTCGTCCGTGCAACCAGCGCGCGATCCCCGTCCGTGCCGCTACCGGAGCGGCAGCGCGGGGTGAGCATGCCCGAGCGCGCAGGCGCAGCGCGAGAGAACCTCCTGCGAGCGTACATCAGTCGGTCCGACATGTGGTCACCGCGCGGGAGCGATCACCACGGACGTCATGCGAACGCGGCGTCGCCGTTGGGATCCACGGCGAGAGAGCATAGCGAGCGTGGCGGGTCCGTGATGTCGACGACGTCGGCGGCGGCCGTGTCGATGACCACGCGTCGCGGCACGAGCAGCGCCCGGAGCCCGCGGGATATCAACTTGCTCGTGGACAAGCTGCTGTCGAGCGTGCACGGGTCGCCGTCGGCCATCACGACGCGGCGCACCGTCGTGCGTCTCCATGACTCGGTCGGACCCGTTTCGATCGACTCGGTACGCTGGTCGGGAGGAGGGTAAAGCAGGAGGCGATGGTATATGACGGCTTACACGTGTGTTGATGCTGGACGCGTAGCTCTCGGTGCTGGAGAAGATCAAGCGCAAGATCTCGACGGACTCGCCGCTGTACTACGACAAGCCTCATGAGGCCGTCACGCGGCTCAACGAGCTGTACTCGCGCTTTGTGCGATACCGGAACGTCGACAAGAAGCCGTACGTACCAAACGGTCGTGTGGCGCTATTCGGCGCCCGACTAATATCTGCAAATTGTAAACCTTGTTGATGACAGTGAAGCTTTGATGCTGCTCTACGGGCTGATGGATTCAGCCCCAGCGCCGCTCTTCAGGCGCGAGAGCGTACGATCAGAGGCGACTCCGATTAACAGGGACCGGTTCCAACTGTCAACCGGAGCGAGTGGAGGAACCGAGGACGTTGCTCCGATGGCTGATGCTTCCTTGGCGAAAGAGCCGAAACAGGTTCCGCCCAAGCCGTTCGATACCGGGCGTGTGGATGGCGCCGCGTCTGTTAGCAAGCCGCAAACCGACCTGGACACACTGGAGGACTCGTTCAAGTTTGCGGTCGGCATTGCTTCCTCCTCCAAGTCGAAGCTCAAGTCGCACCGCAAAGAAGGCCCACGCGGTTCCATCACTGGCGGAGGCAGCTTGCGCGCACAGGATATCGACCGAACCTCGCGCGATGTACAAGAGCAGGTCCTCCTGCGAGATGTGCTGTTCGCGCTTCAGGCCATTGAGTCCCGGAATATTTACTTCGACACGATCGCAGACCGATTCCAAGTTGCCGAAGACGACCACATTCCGTCACGTACGTACACGTCGCTCGCCTAAATTTCCTTGTCGCTGATTATGGAGGCTAACGCCGCTTTCATTGGATCATTTCGCTATATCCAGCAATGCGCAAGCTCATTCTCAAGCTGTGCGAGTTGGGTTGGTTCTACCGCAAGATTTCATCCTTCATCAACTCGCACCGCCAAGACTTGGCGTTCGGAGTGGTGAGCTGCCCAAAGAGTTTCACGTTCTGGCGTGTTGGTTTTGGTAGCTTACATGTGTGCTTGTGGCATTCACAGGTTGGACAGAGCTTTTGTCACGTGCTCAACACGGAGCTGGCCGATTACTTTCGGTTGATCGCGGTGCTGGCGGCGCAAGTTGACGAAGACGCGTCGTCGCGAGACGCAAACGACGGCAGTCTCAGCGTCTTGACGCTCCGTAACTTGCTGGTCTGGACCCAAGACCCACTCGATCGGATGCGCCTCATGGCGCGCCTCATCGACAGGTTGGTTCTTTTTGCGGTTGCTTGAGGCTCGACTGATAGCTTTAAACGGTGTTATTTTGTATGACTAGTGTGGATGGCCTTCGCGGCGGGGCTTTAGCCTCCGGCATCCATTCGCATCTCCTGCACGGCGATCCATCGGTTGCGCAGTTCGTCGGCAGTGTCATGAAGCGGGTCGCGTCGCCCATCTTCCGAATGATCAAGCGCTGGGTATTCGAAGGAGAACTCGAAGACACCCACGTACGTGCTGCGGCTACTCTACAGACTCATCGCTTGAAGCTTTGTCAATTGTCATGTGAGATGAGCGGGCGCTGACGAACAATGCTGTGTCGTAGGCCGAGTTCTTTGTCGTAGCCGACCCAAATGTCGGGAACAATGACCTGTGGGCGAAGAAGTACACGCTCAACATGAAGATGCTCCCGACGTTTATCCCAGTGTAAGCCCCGACTGCTTGATCTATTGTCTCATAAGCGCAGACTCTAACCAAAGCGGTGACGCACAATCAACTTGATGCGGGCAGTGAGCTGGCGAAGAAGATTTTGGTCGTCGGCAAGAGCATCAACTTTATCCGGCAATGCTGCGGTCACGCTGATGTAAGTCGATCATCTCTCCCTCCCACGTACAGAGCTGCCAAGTGCGCTGATGGATGTGGTGACATCTCGATAGTGGGTGATGAAGACCGAGCACGAGCAGCTCGCTGCGAGCTCCTCGACGCCAGACGCGAATGGCGGCCACTTCGCAGAGCTTGTGCAGCTCGAAGTGATGATTGAAGCGGCATCCAACTCCACCAACGAGTACTTGACCCGGTCGCTCATGGAAAAGTATACGCTGTTGGAGCATCTGCGAGCGTTGAAGCGATTCCTTCTCCTTGGCCAGGTGAGCGACTCTGCTGATAGAAACTCTGCGCGAGTAAACCACTCACCTGCTGATTTGGTTGCACAGGGAGACTTCATCCAGTATCTGATGGACCTGCTCGGCCCGGAGCTATCCAAGCGAGGCGCCAGCGTCTATCGCCACACGCTCACCAACGTACTCGAGACCGCCTTGAACGCGTCGAACGCGAAGTTTGAGGTACACCTCGACCTCTAGCTTGGTCCAACACCTCTTCTTGGTAGCTTGCTGCTCAATACTCACTCATTCCTGTTAGTCTCAGGAAGTGCTGAAGCGCCTTGACGTCGAGCTGTTGGAGCCATCCCCAGGTATGCAAGATGGATCAAAGACACGGTTTTTCCATTATAATCCGATCCTGATCGTATCAAAGTCCTGACGCGGGGCAATTTGTTTGGTACATGCAGCCGACAGCGGGTGGGACATCTTTTGCCTCCACTACCGCCTCGACGCCCCGATCAACAGCGTCATCAACGACGATGCGATCCTCGAGTACCAGAAGATTTTTGACTTTCTCTGGCGGCTTAAGCGCGTCGAGTACTCCTTGTCGGGCAGCTGGAGCAAGGACATGAACCTCGGCCACATGATCCAGGTGCGTCGGCGAGGGATTGGATGGCTTAGTTATGGCTGCACAGTAGTAACAACAGGTCATGATCACAACCGTTGACGCAGGGCCGACTGCCAGGATTTCGAGCCGCCATTCACCGATGCCAGCTTCTCCGATCCGAAATGATCCACTTCACGGCCAACCTCCACAACTACATGATGTTCGAGGTATGTTCCGTATTGTGAAGCGGGTGCTGCGCACATGAAGTGATAGTATCGGCTTTGGCTGATATTACCCAACAACGTCACTCAATGTTGCACAGGTGCTGGAGACCGCGTGGCACACGCTCGTCAAGAGCGTGAACTCGGCGAAGGACTTGGACGAGCTCATCGAGAGCCACCGCGTGTACATTGCGTCGATCCGGCAGAATGTTCGTCTCCGTGTTTCCGCCGTGTTTAGCTGGTGTGTTATGTCTGACGTATTGGCTTGGTTCTCCCACTTGTAGGGGTTCATGACGCGCGAGTCCCGTGAGGTGATGAAGCAGCTGAAGCTCATCTTTGCGACCATCATCAAGTTTTGCAAGACCCAGGAGCACTTGTACACGACGTCGCTTAAGGAAGTGCACGAGGCCAAGCTCCGGCAGCAGGCGATCGAGCGGCGAACGCTGGAGGTACCGCTTCCTTCGCGTTGTTGGCTCCCACTACTGAGTAGAAGTAGTTGCAGGATTCTCACTGCGTGGGCTTGCTGTCTTCTGTGTGTGTGTGGAAGGGCACGTGGGGGACCTCAGACCGTGACGAGTATGAACGCACGCAGCAGCGCGATGTGTTCGGACCGACGTCCAAGCTGAGTCTGCAGATCGACGAGATCGCCAACGACTTCAACCAGCGCTTTGTGACGCTGCTGGACATGGTGAAGGAGCGACCCGCCGGGTACGTACCGACATGTTTGAGCCCTCGCAAGCTCAAGCCAGGGCTGCTATTGCTTCGACCAAAGTCGTTGCTCACAGGCTTCTTCACATGTTGTACTGGTGCTTTTTGTTACATCAGTGGGTCGCAGAGCCTCCCGTTTCTGGTATCGCGCTTCGACTTCAACGAGTACTATCGCAACAAGATGGCACCGCCGACGGACGCTGATGAGTAGGAAGGCAAGTGAAGGAGATGCAACGTCAACACTTTGCGGTGGTTAATCCTTTCCTATGATGAGCTGGAGCCTCGTTGCTCTCCTTACTCCTTCAATCGAGCAGGTCTCGCAGAAAGTAGCAGAGCGAGTTCTCCGCCGCGCTGACCGCTTTGCTGATGGTGAGCAGGTCTTCCAGCGTTCGCACCACTTCCAACGTTGGCGGCAAATGAATCGCGTCACCAAACATGTCACGAACCTCGTCATCGGCGCTGCTTCCGCCACCTTCCTCTCCAACCCGAGACGGCTTCGGCTTGCGGAAGATGAGCTGGAGGCGGCGCAAGATCGACCGAAGCCGCGCGGGGAACGCGGCTTTTTCGATCACCAGCGACTGCTTGTCCTCCATGTCAACTCGTAGTTGACTGATCGCTGCACGGACTTCGCGGATGGATGCAGCGGGCAAGCCAGCACGTTTACTAAGCAGAGGAGTCGTCACGAAGCGCTCCATCTGCTGGAATGCAGCGTCAGCGTCATCTGCCGACGTCGCGCTCTCGGACATGTCGATCTTGGTCGTGCCGAGCGTAAAGAAGAGCGTCACGTGCGACCGCTGCGAGCGAGTGTCGTCGGTGAAGCTCACGCCCGGCGTCATGTCCTGGCCCCAGTGCGCACACACGAGACCCGGTTGGATCTCTGGCGCGAGCGGCGGCACCGGCAGAAGCCCTGTCAGGCAGCAATGCTTGGCGTACGCTGGGTGTGCCTGGGCAAGGAAGTAATGAAGGCGCAGTGCAGTCTCCTGCAGGACCGTGTTGCCAGTCGGGAACACGTTCTGTTCGCGCAGAACCCGCACGAAGTAATTGATGGCGTGGGCCGGGTCGAAAGGCGACGAGGCCGGTCGAGTACCTGAAGCTGCGTTTGCGCCAGCTGGAGCTTTCTTCGATGTGTCTGGTGCTGCTGTTGCTGCTGGTGCTGCTGCTGGACGCGATGGCTCTTCATTGGTGCTGCCCGCTTCCAGCGGTGCCGCCGCTGCCACCCTGCATATCGCGTCGATGATGTAGGTTGGTAATTGCTGGTCTGCCGTCAGGCTGCTGGTGTTCAACGGCTCGCTGGCAAGCTGAAGCTCGACCGAGTCAAACAGCGTTGACTCCTACTAGTACACGTGCACGGCGAGGCGGAGAAAGTGGAACGCGGCGTGCACGTGCTCGTCCTTGTCTGCCTGGAAGCAGCCGGCCACGTAGAGCTCGATCAATTCCACGAGCGCACGCCGAATCAGCGCCCGATCGTGTCCGCCGTCCGAGATGCAGACGCGGATGCTGAGCTGCAAGACGTCGACACACTCTGCGAACAACGCGTGCAGTGCCTTCGTGGCCTCGTCGGTGGAGTCGCTCGCTGCGAACTTAGCGAGGAGCTTCTTTTTGAGCGTCGCGCCCTGCAACAGCAGTAGCTGGGCTTTTGTCGCCGACATGTGGCGTGGGTGCGGGATCTCGTCAAGAACGAGCAACGCGTTGCGCACTAGCGTGAGCACTTGCTCCCCGCGAAGAAGAGTACCAGGCTCCTCGCGTCCGACTTGACTGTCATCACTACCTGCGGGACATTCTGCTAGCGCCTGCGCTAGGTCCGCGCTCACCTGAACAAACGCTGGCAGAGCTGGGTAGTACAGATTCAAGAACTTGTCGCGGTTATTGGGACCGGTCGAGTCGATCCCGCCACCTTCTGAGCCAGCGACTCCAACCCAGCCTTCAGCCCGCAGAAGGCGATCTAGTTCGCGCTTGGCTGTTGTCAGGTGACCGCAGACATCGTTCAGCAGCTCTAGATTTGCTGTGAATGCCGTTTTCGTGCGCACTACCGCGCCAAGTGAGTGCAGCACCCGCACGTACAAAGCCGATCGGTTGGCGGCGTGCTGCTCGACCATGCGGGCGCCGAGTTGCGCGAGCGTGGCCCCCGCTTCCTCGCGTCTCCCCAGACATACCATCGCCTGCGCGCTCTGCAACTCGAGCTCGTGGCAAAGCAATTTCTCGCCAGCTTCTTGGGCCTCGCGAATCGCCGTGTCGGCCAGAGCAATCGCCGCGTGCATGCCGCCTCGAGCGATGTGACAAGCGATTCCGAGTCGACGACATTTGGCCACCAGTGTGGCGCGCTGAGTGCATGGTGAGTACTTCAGCTCGTGATCCACCGACGCGGTCGCTGTCAAAGATGGGCTCGTCTGGTTCAGCTGGGCATCTGCGGCAGTGAATTCATCGACGCCGCGCTCCGACAGCTCGAGGGCCGCTTTCCATTGCCCGTTCGCAAACAGAAGGCGGCCCTGATGCAGCATAACGTCGCAGCGGAGCTGGTGGAGCTCAAATGCGTCCCACGCGTCACTATGGCTGGATTGCGCGGCTACCTCTTGCTTCTCGTGAGCTGGCCCGCTGCTCTGTTCGCCAATGCTTACCGCCAATAAGTCGAGCGCCTCCTTCGCCATGTTCTGTGCGGAGCTACGCATAGCAAGCGCTTGCGAGTCCGAATGCGCTTTCAAAACCGCCAACGCGACCGCGAGACGCAATAATGTCACCACAATCTGGCGAATGAGCAGCCCGTGGAAGCGGCAGCGATCCTTCAGATCTGCTGCAAGCTTGGGCACGCTAAGCGAGGTGAGCCACGACAGCGCTGCAACGTTCTCTGGGTCCTGTAGACGCTTGTTCCCGTGGAAAAACGGTGCTTCGTTCTTCCCAGTTGGAGCAAGGACGCTGCTCCCAAAGAACAGCTTCGGAAGAAATGCGAATGCCTTTTCGAAGCGACCGGCATACGTTAGCGCAGTGACGCGCAGGCGCAGGGCGTTTGCGATGTGGGCCTTATCGTCCAAGCAACTCGACGCCATGTACTCATACCCCGCAATCACCGGCATGGCGACGACCGCGTGCTCTGCTTCGTACTGCAACAGCGTTTCTTGCGAGCACACGAGTGCAGACGCGACCGTGAATGCCGATACGCTCTCCGAGTCCAAGAGCAAGTCACGCCCTGGCCAGAGCTGACCAACAACCGAGTAGCTCCCGTAGAGGAACGGCTTTGTCGGGTGAGGCATCGCGCACGCGTACAGCCGCGCGAAGATCGTGGCAGCCATCAGCGCGCACTCGATACCTTGATGAGCATCGACATTTCCCGTCTGCAGAATAAGCTTGCCGAGTGTGCCACAGCTCTGAAGCGCAATCCACAGCTCGTCTCCTGCGATCTTTGGCGCGTCCGCATCGCTGTTGATGCTCGTGTCGTCGTCGAAGTCGGTGGAAATCACTTGACGCCACGTGTCGACGACACACAGCGTTGAGAAGGCGTTATCGAGCGCTTCCAGCCAACTTTTGCCGGCTTCTGACCTGTCCCCGCATGCGAGATGGAAGTCACCCAGCTCCTGTAACGCCTGGCAAGTAAGCCGCTTCTGGCGCTTCTGGCGGCAGCTAGTAACGCAACGAGTGAACGAGCTGATCACTTGGCGACGGAGTGCGCTGAGCTCTTCGTTCGACGAAGCAGATCCACCCGCAGCTTGGTGTATAGCGCGGCGGCGGTAGTCGCTCACTAGCTCGCGGCAATTGTCAAGAGCTTGTTGACATTTGTTCCTCGATTTTTGAAGTCCCTCATAGATGCGAGTCAGGTGTTGCAGCTCGGCGCGCTCGCGGTCCCTTGTCTGTGTCAGAGCCCGGATGTTCTCCTCCATCTCAGTGTCGCGGGCGCGGAAGGCGAGCTCCTCGGGCGTCGCCACCTCCTCGACCACCAAGCGCGACTTCTTCTTCTTCCGCTTTGCTTCTTGCTCTTGGAATACGGCGACAAACGCCTGTCGCTCAGCTTGTGCCGCCGCCAACGCTCCCTCTTGTCGCTTGAGGATTTGCGTCTGCGCGTGCACGAGAACGGGGAAGTTGATCTCGGCAAAGCGACCGCCTTCTCTTGTCGAGTCACAGCATTTGTAATACCGCTCACCCATGCGAACGATGCGCTCCCAACTGCGTGCGCAAGCGAATGACTGAGTGGTGTACGTTATGAGGCCCGCCAACCACACGTCCTTGACTCTCAGCTTCCCCATTGCTGACGTCACCGCCATCGTCGACGTTGGCGCTTGTTCGTCTGCCTGCGTCGCAGGAGGCAATTGGTTGGCGAGAAGTGACTCATAGCCACTCGTCGTCGTGGACAGCTCGACCATATCAAGCAGAGCGTCCAAACAACACTCCAAGTGCGCCAACCGCAATTCAGACACAGCGATCTCACTGGGTGGGATCCATGCGCACAAGATCGAGTTCCACAAGTGCTGTGCGGCGGCCTGGAGGCTCTGCCAGCAATGTCCGCGGTGGAACAATCGGCAGCATGCAGCAGTTTGTTCCAGCAGTAGGTCCAGAAGAACAGCTAAGCGGTCTTGATCGGACGACTCACGGGGCGTGGTCGTGTCGTGCTCGTTCACAGAGGCTGCCACCGCTGTAGCTCCAGCTGGTGAGTCTTGGGCGATGCGAGGATCAGACCGGGTCGATGCGGGAGGATTCTCGCCCGTTGCATCGCCGCGTAGGAGGTTATAAATGTTGTCTTCCGTCATTGGGCCGTGATCAACGTCGGCGGATGGCGTGCGAGAACGAAGCTCCGTAATCTTTCGGGACTGCAGTGACGGCGGCATCATCACACGAACAAAAAGCGTCAGTAGTGTGCTGATTCTGAACAACAAACGGGAGAGTCTGGACGCACCGTTATGATCGCCTTCAAGAACGAGAGCTCGCCGCACCAGTGGTAGAGATACATGTCGTCGGGCGACACCGGTGCTGTCGCATCTGCTGCAAAGTTGTCCACGCTGCTTTTCGACTCGACCTTGTCTGCTTCAGATTGCGACCTCGCCGATACTGGAGTGCTGGATGCTGGCGGAGCAAGATCGACTGGCGGTGAAGCTTCTTCCGGTAGCAGCGACGCCCCTCCGATAGAGGTTAACAGTGCCCGGAAGTCATCGCTGAAGTCTCCAGTTACCTTGACAGACGAAAGGAGATGTTCCATCTCGTCTAGGCTCGCGGTGTCGAGTGCAGCACTCGCGATCTTGCATATAACTTCGACGACACGCTTGTCGGAGCGAGCATACGTCTCCAACAATTTGAACGCTTTTGATGCTTCGAAACCGACCGACTCGAGCATCTCACGAATTGGGGGAAGCTTGTGCGATTCTGGCGCGTCCCCGTCTTCGGGAGTACCTGCCGTTCGAGGCGTCTGATGCGGAGTCCCCGTGGTCTTCGACGCCGCTGGAGCACCCTTTCCTGGCGGAGCCGAAGAGGCCGGTTGCGGTGGAGTCTCATTGACCATATGACTGCTAGAGCTGCCACTCTGGGCCAGTTGATGCAGAGCAAGCGCCTCGTCCAGGCCCAGTAGTTCCGGAGAGCACAGCTTTCCTTCGGGGATACTTGGGTTATTACCAATTGGTGCTAGAGAGAGAAGTGGTAGCGTCGTAGTTAGCACCTCTCGGCTGATCTGCTGTGTTGCGATGCGGAACAGTTCGAATCCAAGACGTGCACTCAGGTTTCGAGTGTCCGGACCCCATGGATCACGCTCGACAGTGGCTAGCCCCTATTTGGCAAACAAACAGGATCGAGTGAGACAGTTAGTATCCAAACGCTGGGCAGCGCTCTGAGGTATTCGTCAGACACCAGCACGGCTTGTACCTGAAGGAACGTCATCAGAGCTGGGTACGCCATCCCACCGCATCCGCTCGATAGGTGAAGCAGCGGAAGCAGCACTCGGTAGCCTTTGAAGCAAAGTCGGTTCACCATCGCTTGGTTTACCGCCGCCGAGGCGATTTCCACTCCAATCGAGATTCGTCGAGCAGATTCCAAGACTGAGACGTGCGCACTCAAAAGAGAGCTCGCGTCAGGATCGCGAGCGACGAGCATTCCCTCTAGCTCGGGATCTCCAGCTTCATCGCGACACAAGATCTCCATCGCGGCGGCGCACTTGTCGAGGATGGGCACTGGAAGTCTTAACACGATCTCGCGCCTAAGCGCTTGCCGGTAGATCGGGCTTGCTCTCCATGATGGCCAGCGCGCAAATGCCGTCGACACGACGAGGTCGTACAGGTAATTAGCCGCTTTCCTGGCGTGCTCGGTGAGTTGTAGCTCGTGACACGCCTGCGCCAGGTATCCGTAACATAGGGGAAGTGGAAGCGGATTGAGCGCAGTGACTAGTTCCGAAGTCTCTCCGATGCCTTGGATCAGCTCGCACCGGTCGTCAAAGGCGGCAACAGCGAATACATAGCTTTCGTTCGGGGCCAGGCCGAAAATAGTGGCGGTCATACCGCTTTCGGGGTAGATCGGCGTGGCGGTGCCCGGGAGCTGGTTGTTGTTCAACGAGACTGCAGTGCCTGCTCCAGCCAGCTTGGCGTAGACCATGTAGCAGTGAACTGGGCGCTTGCGTTGGGCTGGCAACGCTGGAATGAACTCCACAATCTGGATCGTAACCGCAGAGCTCGAGCGAGCGATCACAACCGGGGCAGCAGGCACTGTCGTTGATTTGGATCTCGCTTCTGAACATGATGGCGTCAAACGTTTGGATGCTCGTCGCTGAAGGTCTCGCTCGTGGACTTCGACGCGCCGTAACGACTTCAGGCACTCATCAGCAATCTTGAGACGCTCTTCCGTCGTAGTGAGCGGGTGGTAGAGTCTCTGGATTGACAGAAGCGCCTTCATGTAGCCGTTCTGACGACAAAGCGAGAGCAACCTGGATTCAGTCTCCAGCAAATGCTTGTTGGGTCCGTCGTCGTCTTTATTGCCGCGCTTCATGCTCAAAGCCAGCGGAGAGAGCGTGTTCGTGACGGTGGCATCTTGTAACTCAGCTCGGTAGAGCAGTAGTAACAGATCCACTTGGACACAGCACAAGTCTTGGTGAAGCCTGCCAAACTGGGCGCCAGTTCCGGGTACTCCAACGTCGTCATCTTTCGCTTTGCCGCCACCGTCAACAGGCTGACTAGAAGGCCCGCCGTCTGCAGAAACGACCGAGAACGTGTCGAAGGACAGCGTGGCGTTCGAAAGACCTCGACGGTTGGGTACGGTACCCACTTGATCCATCATGGCTGTGGAAAACGATTGATGTAGAGCGAGCTCATCGCGATACTCATTGATACGCTCGAGTACCCTCCGCACGACTCCAGCTGCATGACGCGGGATCTTCGTCGTCAGCAGAAATGCGCCAAAGCTGAGCGCCACTTGGCCATGGAGCAGCAAATCGTCAAAATCAGCAGCGGTGAAAACCAAATAGATGGCTTCAAGTACTGTCCCCAACAGCCGCATAAATGGCGCTGGAAGCTCGCGCGCATCGGACGATTCGAGTGTCTCAAGGAGGGGCGACGCCACATCTCGCCAGAGAATCAATGCTGCAGCGATCAGCAAATCCCGGTTGAGTCGGCAAGAGTCGTCGCAATCAGAGAGAACGCAGCTCTTGAGTGCGTCCACGAGCGCGCCCAGGCTTGCTTCGGACGGTAGGACCTTTCCCGTCGCCAGTTCGATCGGTCGTGCTTGCTTGGGCTTGGTGTTCTCGGTCACCGCATCACTTTCGACAGGTTGCAGGCTCTGTCGCATACCGTCCAGCGCATCAAAGACGGAAACAACACACAAGATCGCAGCTGCATCCTTCTCCAAGACTTGCTGCGTGTAGTCACCGATTCGTGCGCGGATACTGCTCAACAGTAGCCTGAGCTCCTGTGTGCGAGACTCGCCGAGGCAATAGCAATACCTCACGGCGGGAAGGTGGAAGGCCAGCGGAAATATGGCGCGCAGACTGATTTCAGGAGCTGACCCGATCGTCTCAACCCCCGTTGGCGCATCTTGGACTCCCTAACTCGACAGCTCCTCAAGAAGTGGGCGCACCGCGTCGATTACAACCGAAAGAAGCTCTGCCATCAAGCCCTCATGCTCCTGAGAGTACGGTGCGAGATACAGACGCGAGCCTTGCGTGAGCGTCTCAGTGCACGTGATTCTCTCCATGGCATCTATGGCAGCACGGACTTGGTCGGCTGGCTTGGGGAAAGTCGATTCGAGTGCCGCCTTGGACAGGTTCTCTGGACTTGTGCCACATTTTGCGCGCAACACGAGCATCACAGCGGTGTTTTGCGCACGATCAAGAATCAGCTGGACTTCAAGCGGGAGCGGCAGGTTCAGCTCTTCTTCCTTGCGCAGCCTCTGCACGATTGCGAGCGCATGCTCTGCACACGAGAGCGCTGACTTGGCATGCTGGTCCCGGCGAGGGGCTCCTTGAGCGTCATTGCTTCGTAGCAATCGCAGATCGCGGCGCAGAGCTGCAGCTTCCAGAGGACGTACTTGATAGTGGATAGCATGATCGATGATTCCAGCGCGACCAAGCACCACTTTAGAAATCCGACCACCTCTTTCGCAAACCCCAGCGCCACCAGGGGCTTTGCTGCCGAGAAGACAGCGAGGGAGCCGTTGAGGATGAGCCACGCGAGCTGACCGTTGCGCTTCTTTTCCAGCCTGACCGCCGTCTCTATCCCCTGTTGTAGCATCCCCAGTGCATTGACCAGGCGCTCGAGCGTCCCTGTGTGGCGAACGTACGGGTCGCAGCGGCATTCCGTCTGAATACTGCACGAGGCGACACCAAACGCACACCGCACGTAGATTTGACCTCTCTTGTTGCTCGGGAGGGGAGGATCGCTGGCGTTCGGGTCGAGTCGCTGTCCTGGTTGAATGCCTAGAAACTGGAGCACTCTCTCGTAGAAGAACACGGACGCCGCGTGGTACTCCTGCGCTCGGTACAGCTTGTCTCCGAACTCTAGCAGCAGCTCCACCTTCTCCGCCAGGCTCATTTGGTCCACCGCGAGCCGCTCGAGGCGCCCACCGATCTGCACGAGCTTCTCCGCGACAATGCCATAGTACGCGATCTCTTGCTTGGTGCCAGACGGCGGCGTACTTTCCTCAAGCGCCGGCTGGAGAGCCACCGCGAGCTCGCGCCGGAACTGCTCCACCAGCACATTGGCGTGCTGCTCGGCCGACGCTGCAGATCCTGCGGGGACAGGCCGGCTCGCGTTCCTCTTGGCTGGAGACGCGCCGCCCTTCTTCCCCATTATGGGCGGGGCGATTCCGCGTCGGTGCTATGGTGTTGATATTGAAATGCTGGTGAAGCGGCGCCTGGTTTGGATGCGTCCGCTCGTCCGCTGGTCCGGTGGTCCGCTCGTCCCCCCCGTCCACCCCATCCGCTGATCCGCTCGCACTGCCAAGCTGTCCACTTACAAACACCCAGTCATCCGACGTCGGTTGAAGTAACCATCACTCCTACTTCAACCCTGTCAAACATAATGCCGTGCGTTGCACGGAGAAGCTCTGGATTTTTGAGGCCGCGCTTAACGCTTCACTGTGTGCCTGCCAGGGGAGAGTCGCTGCAGTGCCTCCGTCGGATCAGCATGGACGCGTTTATTGTGCTCGGGTCTGGCGTGAGCGATGACACCGCGTCGTCGCTGTCGGGCACAGTCGCAGTCGACGACGCGTTCGCACTCAAAAACTCCCTACGCTCACGTCCATCATGTTGGGCAACTGCTAATGCGCGTGCAGGTGCAGATACCGGTAGTTCGGGTGGTGCAGCGCCGCGGGAGCCATGGCGCGCGCCCAGGAGCGTTCTCGATCGGCGAGGACGACGTTGGCGGCGCGGCATAGCGTTCGCCCCCGCGGTCGCACTGCTCATGGCGTTGCTGTTGCTCAGCAGTCGCTAGATCGTGGCCACCCTCTGCGAATCTGAGCAGTCGGTGCGGTTCAGGATCAAGCGAATCTAGCTGCCCAGCACGTGCAGCAGTATCGACATCGTCATGGCTACCTTCTTCGCCGTCCGCAGCGGCGTCGCGATCGGACGGTGTCCTGCCGTGTCGACACCGACGCTGACGAGTGTCATGGTCGGACACACGACAATGCCGGTGCCCATGCCCATCGGATTGACTGGTCCCCGCGCGCGGCCGAGCTGAGCGCGCAGGCCGTGACGGAAGGATTCAAGAAGAATAAGGCCGCGTTCCGGCGCGCTTGTTGTTTTAATCCAAGCCGCCACGCGTGGACTTATTTATCCCACGTTGGCTGTGTGAGCGTGCCAAGCTCAGCGTTGTGGTCGTCCAGGAGGTCATACGCGGCTTCATCACGCGCTGCCGGTTTACGTGCTGCGCGAGAAGAGGCGACGACAGGAAGCGGAAATGCGGAGAGTTAAGGAGGCGAGGCGCACGAAGCTGGAATGCGAGGAGCGTGAGAGACTGGAGACGGAGTCCCGTGCGCGACAGGTGGCAAAGGACCGCGCGCGCCGCACAAAGCTCAAGGAGGAGGCCGAAGAGGCGGAGCGGCAACGGTAGATGCAGGCGCGGGCATCAGACCCCGTGTCGGACGATCCGTCGGACGAGAACAACATGTCGCTGATGGCGACGCCGCAGATGGGTCACGCTACCCGGGCGGGGGGGGGGGGGGGGGGGC
>JAADYG010000440.1:0-27005 GCA_023338115.1 Phytopythium boreale
CCGAAATTCGCAATGATTGACCCAACACGCAACTCAGCACGTAAAAACACACCACATATCTAAACAGCAGCCCGAAATTCGAAAAATTGCCCGAATTACGCTAAAAATTCGGGTGTCCCAACCATTTTGACGCGGACTGTACATGTGTTCAGTGAGCTAGAGCGGAAGGCGACTCGATAACACGGCGTTTCTTTCTGTGATCCGCGTTGCTTACTGTGATCCGCGTTGCTTACTGTGATCCGCGTTGCTTACAATCACTCTATTTTGTATGTGAGGTCGATAGTATCGACCAAGGCTACAGAATACCATGCGAGCGTAGGGATCTCTACGAGTTTAGGTCGCCATACCGATTCGAATGCTGACAGGCGAAGGGTAATTGGATGCATCATAGAGGAGGAGGCGTCGTTTTGATAGTCTGAGGTGGTACGGTTTGATTAATGAAATCAGAGTGGGTTTTAAGGGTACTTTGCTTCTCGTTGAAGCAGAGGGTGAATCGCGTAGCTTACAGCGAACAAATGCTACATGAGTGGATAGCCGTGTTCAATGAGATGGGACAGTGAATGGGACAAAGATTTCGTTGCTTCACGTTGAAGCAGAGGTGTGCTAGCGTATCATACAGGCGAAGAAAAAAACTGGGTATGAAATGTACCAATATATACAACACGCGTCGCCAAGCGCACAAGGAAGAGGTGTTTGCGAGGTACGTCTTGGGAGAAGGCGTAAATCACAGCGAGAACTCCTCGTCCGCCCGCTCGATCTAACATTCTGGGCTTGTTGTGTCCGTAGTCCGGTCGAAATACGAAGTCAACCAGGGTTCAAAGATTCGCAGACACTCGCCAAGATCCACGACAAAGCTGCAACAGTGCCAGGCAGCGACAACCTGTGTCTGCATGTTAGCGACCGCCTGAGCGCGTTGTTCGCGGTTCTGAGTGGCCACGACGCCGACCAGTGGAGGTTAGACATCGCGTGCTACCGGAACACGGCCGATGAGTTCCTCAATATGCTTCGACAGCAGAACTACTACAAGTTTCTGCTCTACCGACTCGCGACAAGCCAACGGGTGGTCAGCCAGGTCTATCAAGCGCACGCTCGTCTCGATGTCTACTACGAAGTGCTCGGTGTGGTGGAGGATGCGCACCTGGCGAGCGCCTGGCGTGCGAACTGGTACGATGACCGCGCCCGCCAGGAGCTTTATTTCTCAGACGCACTCGGTAAAACCCGGAAACGGAACTAATCAACGAGGTGCCCAACCCCACCAAGCTCAAGGAGACGCTCACGACGCTCAATAACCAGCTGAGTTGGCGCTTCAACGAGGCTAGTGTAACTGAAGAAGCCCCCATGCTGGCAGCGGACCTGACACCCGAGATGGCCAGGCTGATGAGAGAGACGCTCAATCGCGTCATTGCCTTCACGGATGTGCACTTGGACGACGCCTTCTCGTGGTACGTCCCGGCCGAAGACATCAAGTGCGAGAACGGAAAGGACGCCAAACCGTTCCAGGGGGGCATGTTTGGCCAGCTCTACAAAGGCACGTGGAGAGACGAGAGGACCCAGGAGGAGCGCCCAGTGGTCATCAAACAGCTATTCTCGGACGACCTAGACGACAACGACAGGTTCGCGAGGGAACTGGCGACGTGGTCGCGGCTGAGGCACGACAACATCCTCGAGATGTTTGGCGCGAACCACGTGTCCCGCACCAAGTTTTTTATCTCGGAGTACGCGACCGAAGGCAACTTCGACGACTTCTTTAGTCGCGACGACGACAACCGGAAGCTTCTCTGGAACCTCTTCGCGCAAGCCGCCACGGGGCTTTCAGTTCCTCCACGACAGCTTGGTGGAACACGGAGCGCTCAAGACCACGAACCTCCTCGTGACTCGCGCGGGCTCCGGTGACAACGAGAGGTTCGTTGCTAAAGTATCGGACTTCGACATGGCGATCGTGCGAACCGAGTCCGTGTCCGTGAGCAATCATACGGAGAGCTACATAGTGCGTTGGAAGGCCCCGGAGCGTCTGGTGCAGTCGACAGAACCCGTCGACTTCCGTCGGGCTGACACGTACTCTCTCGGGTTGTGTCTGTACTACGCGGCATCGGGGGAAATTCCTTTTGGTTTGATGGACGACAACGACATCATCAGGTCGAAGCTCAACTCCGAGCGGATCGATCGGCCCGACGGCGCCCTCACCGACGCCGAGTGGGCACTCGTGGCGAGCATGATCGACAACAGCCCAGAGAACAGGCCGCCTATGGCCGAGGTGATTAAACGCATGGGCGAACTGGATGTGATTCGCCAGCGGAAGTGGCCGTTCGATGGGGAGGCGACACGAGCGTCGGCCGCCGTGGCAACATGACCTCCAGGTCCTGGAGGAATTGCATGCAATTCGCCTCTGTTCCAGTGCGGGCTCATGAACCGCACGCGCATTGTTGCTGGCAGGACGAACAGCATGCTTGAGTGTCTACGCCTTTCAACATTGTGTTCTAACAGACGCAGTTGAGCGGCCAACTCGATCAGAGCGTCTAAAGTAGAGCATTTAGACGCGATTAATAGAGTGTGCGGCCCAGTATTGCTGCTGCTGGAATATGGCTAGCTGTCTCTGTGCTAAGTGTATCGACAGGAGAGTTACGCTCGGACGACCATCTTAGTCGTGAATTTGTACAGTATCGTCCCAAGGCCTCATGACGCTGCGAACGTCTCGCGTGTTGACTGTGTGTCAGAAGGTGGCCGGATCCAAGTCGACCCTAACAGGATCTCATCTCAACGCACTCTGGGCCTGCGCTCCGTGCTGCTATCAGTTGAAGCGATCGACACGTAAAACACAGTGCTAAGGATTTGACAGCAATGCGTCCGCAGCTGGGCGTGCACTGCATTCTTCATTCATCACGCGCTTGCTGCATGCAACCGCCAAACAAACACAGAACCTCTGCTTTACTACTCCCTCTCCTGGGCTGTACACTGCGCTGTAACTCTCCACGATCACTCCTTGAGGGAGTCGAACGCCTTGACCACCTCCTCGGGCGCCTGGACCAGCTCGATGAGCACGCCCTGGCCCGAGCGCGGCGTCGCCTCGTTCCCCTTGGGGTGGATGAACGCCACGTCGAAGCCCGCGGCGCCCTTGCGGATGCCGCCGGGCGTGAAGCGCACGCCCTTGGCCGCCAGCGCCTCGACGGCGGCCGGCAGGTCGTCGATCCAGAGCCCAATGTGGTTGAGCGGCGGCACGTGCACCTTGGGCGCCTTGTCCGGGTTGATGGGCTGCATGATGTCGATCTCGACCGCGAACGGGCCGCGGCCGCACTGCAGAATGTCCTCGTCCACGTTCTCCTTCTCGCTGCGGAACGAGCCCTTCTTGGCGAGCCCGAACACGTCGACCCACAGGTCGCTCAGCGCGCCCTTGTCCGCACCACCGATGGCCACCTGCTGCAGCCCCAGCACGCGGAACGTCGACTTCTGCGCTCGCCCAGCATAGATTCACGAGGTTTAGCACGCGTTAACGTCTGAAGAATTGACAGGCAGCGAGCACGAACGACCGACATACATGGGCGATCTGCTGGAAGGCGAACTGCGCCGCTCGGAGCGACGGCGACGCGCGCAGCGCCGCGGCTCGGACAACGCGAGAGGCCAGCATCGTCGGTCAGTCTATTCTGTACGGGGGTTGGCTGCGGGTCGCTGCTTGATCAGAACTGGCGCGGGTGACGCGGGGGCGAAGCGTAGATTCGGGATCCGCCCAAGTGATAACGAGCGCTTTTCGAGACGGTTACTGTAAACGCAAGGTTACGTTGCATACAAACCTCAAGTGAAACGGAGCGCAACGCGAGCGTCGAGTCTTTGTCGCCGCTGCTTTTTCTCGGTACCACAGCTTCAACTTGAGCGGTTCGTAACGAGGAGGAACGCATCGGTTATTGTAAAACAGTGGTATTAAAGACGAAAGAGGTGATTCAAAATAAGGTGGAGCGAAACAAAAACGTTCAAACCACGGCAAGTTCTCACCAACCTGTCACAAACAAGTTGTGAGATCATCAACTGTACTTTATAATGTAGCAGATTAGCCAGTATTAACGGTACGGCAGCAGCTTCAACTTACAGTATGGTACGTTGCGGCGAACTATGCTACTGTGCAGCACGGTCGTGAATACCTCCATGTGATATATCAACGACAAGTCATTCTATCTGCTCTACTACCGCTCTAGAACACAGTTCGAATCACTTCCGCGGGCTCTAAAGTACTCATACAACGGGGGTACCCGAAGTCGATCTTATGGTTGCAGGTTGGGCTGGCTGGAATACGCAGTGCTTCACGTGGGACGCGCTGGTGTACCCATGGGTCACGCTGTATCTCATCGCGCAGCTCCTCGCTGGAACTGTACAGTATAGGTTACGAGAAATGCTGTTCTGCACTATACTGCCGTGGGTGGAAACCACTCGGCTTTCTCCAGCGTGTGGAAGCGTCCGGTTCCATTCTGCCTGAGGCGTTCGTCGTCACGTTGTCACTTTATTTGAACCTTTTCCGTGATAATAAGACTTGCCGGTGGTGAAAGACATCCCATCGCCGTCGTCAGTGTGATCTTGGTGAAGAAGGAGCCCGCGTTTTGCTGAATGCATTGCATGTACCCTGCAAGCAAAAGGATATCCATTGTAATCTTCCATGCTTTCGCATTCGACCGAACGTACGGGCACTGTCACACATCTGGCGGAGACGCGTCCAGTCCCTCAACAGTGCCATTCTACAGTACAGTACTGTTCAGTACGCGCTCCCTCATATACTCAACGCCCGTTGCCAGCGCCTGCGCGAACTTGTAGCGCCTCCATCTTGATACCATTCGTGTTGTTGTGTCTGACACTCTATAGTCAACGGCTCGACGCGCGTATCTTTCGGTAGGCCGACGGCGTTGTCGTATTGTTGGCATGGTCGCTCTCAGAGTTGGGGTGAACTAACAGTAAATTACCGTGCGTACTCACGTTTTGTATCCCGCCAAACAAGGTCGCGGCGAACCGCAGCTGGCGTGCGCCAACGTACAGTGTCGCCACCGCGCGGAACCCTACATCTGCGGCCGTCTGGACAACATAAGGCACCCTGGTTCTATACAAAGTTCAAGTTTACGCGGCCACAGGGTTGAAGCGGAAAGGCGAAATCCGGCTGTCGTTCCTATTTTCGCCAGCAAAATGCGTCGACAGCCGCACGATCAGCGACCGACCGACAAAACAGAAAACACATGGGCAAAATGTGCGAGAGGGCCACGGTACCGCACCCATCGGACAGCATTACGTGCGGTCCGCGCACTCTCTGTCTCTTGGGTGCAGTAAGGGTTTCTTATCCCTCTCGTTTCAATGGGCAACCGCGTTCGTCGCCACCCCCAACTCGCTCATTCTCCAATTTGCGCGGTCGCCGACACATCCAACCGACTCCCAAGTACTAGTCCCCACACACACTACAATGAAGTTCTTCCAGGTCGCCATCGTCGCCGCGCTCGCCATCGCCGGCGTGTACGCGCAGGACGCGACCGCCTCCTCCAACTCGTCGGCGGCCACGACCACGGACGCGACCACGGACGCGACGACGTCCTCGATGGGCAGCATGGACATGGGCAGCAGCATGGACATGGGCATGGGCTCCACCACCGAGTCGAGCGGCGAGACGGACGCCACGGTCTCCGACTCGAGCACCGACAGCGGCACCGACACCGTCACGGTCAGCGGCTCGTCGAGCTCCACCACCGAGTCGTCGGCCTCGGCCTCGTCCTCCTCGTCGTCGACCGCCGGATCGGTCGGCTCCAACGACGCCTCGGTCGCGGTCAACGCGCTGGGCGTTGTCACCGCCACGGTTTTCGCCGCCGGCGCGTACCTCATGTAAACAACCAGAAGAATATCGAGGAGGTCAAACTTCGGTGCTGCCTCTTCGAGCGTGCATGTTTTTTTCTCTCTCAAGATGCGTCTGCGCAATTGATCCGCTAGCTCTGCTTCAGTAAGGAAGAGAATAAAGTGGATCTCTAGAACCGACCCAACTGGCATTCACTCCCTTGTTTACATCGCGAGTACATCTGCCTACAAGTCACATCAATATGCAACATGCACACTCACTATTACGCCAAGATCTGGCCGTCAGAGCTGGCTGTAGTGCCCATAGGTGCTATCCAGACATCCTGGAAGATCGCGAGCAAAAGTATCCGTCCGGACGCAGAGTACCGTGTGAATCGTCTAAACTGAAATCGAGTCGGATCCGTCCAGTGTTTGTAGCCGCCGTTACGCGATGTGGTTACAAAAATATACAGTCGATACGGTACCCACTTTTGCGTACGGTAACCCCACAAAATCAAACAGTCTGCATTGTACCCCCGCCTTGTCGCCGCCGGAATTCGGAACGCGCCGCTGTCCGCTCTCGGACAAGCGAACGCTGCAGAACATAAACGAACCATGGCGGTGGGGCCATCTCCTCCCCCTCTGACCCCCGCGGGCGCCCATCAAGCGTCTTCACCTCGTCGCCAAGCGGCCGCGGCATCCTCCTCAACGTCTGCAGCGTCTTCCTCCGTCTTCCCGGCGACCGGAGCGCCTTCCATCGCTAATACAAGCGGCAACTCTAATAGACGCGCTGACCCCGAGTACGTCGCGCTCTCGGAGCTGCTGAGCGACTTTGGGGAGATGGACGAGCAGCAGCACCAGCAGCAGCTCCAGCGGCTGGCGGATGATAACCCGCAGCGTAACCTCGGTACCCCCCGCCGCGTAACCTCCCCAGCCTCGAGAACAAGTACCGTGACTTCCCCTGCTGCGCTGGCCATGCACGCGGCGAACGGGCAGCGGAAGCGGCCGCGGCACTCGCCCGCGCGCGGCGACGGCGCGTCCTACGGCCGCCAGCGCGCGCGCAGCTCGAGCGGAGACGAGGACGAGGATGACGGCGAGGAGGAGCGGGCGCTCGCGTCTCGCGCGCTGGCGGCGGGAGACACGCCGTCGAGCGCGAGAAGCAACGGCAGCGGCGGCGGCGGAGGAGGAGGCGGCGCGCCGCCCAAGCACACGCGGCTGGCGGACCTGGAGGACCACGTGCGCAGTCTGGAGCGGGAGAACCTGCACCTGAAGCAGGCGCTGCTGCTGGGCAAGGCGGGCACGGCGGCGGTGCTGGCAAGCCGCACGAGCCGCGAGGGCGTCAAGCAGCTGCTGGCGGAGCGCACCAAGGTGGTGACGGACATGGTGGAGCAGCTGAACGCGACGTACCTGAGTCTGGGCGACGCCGCGCGCGTGTGGCACAAGGACTGCCGCATCGGCGTGGGGGTGCGCGAGTGGGACGCGCGCGGCCGCCTGGAGACCATCAGCCTGTGGAACATGATCCGCTCCGTGTTCGCCACCATCGCCGTCGACATCGTCGAGCTGCGCCCGCACCTGCCGGACGGCGAGATGATGCTGACCAAGTGGCGCATCCAGGGCGAGATCGCGTCCCCGCAGCAGCTCGAGAAGGTCTGCGCGTCCGAGGACTGCCCGCCCACCATGCGCGTGGCGCTCATGGCCATCAAGTCGAGCGACCTGACCTTCACGGTGACCACGTACGTCATCTTCCAGGACCTGAGCATCGCCGAGCAGCACCACTGCTGGGACCAGGTCGGCGTCTTCAAGCGGCTCTTCGGCGGCGAGATCCCGCCCGCCGTCGTCAAGATCCTGACCGTGGAGGAGGAGGAGGAGGAGGAGGACGGCGAGCCCGAGGAGGACGGCGAGTGACCAGGCGATCGACCCGCGCCGTGGACGAAGAGACGAGCGGGAGTGTTATTATATCAGGAAGCGAGTGTAGCTAGCAGAGCAGACACATGCGCGCCAATCAAGTCCATATCGATCGAGATGACGCACAGCCGAACAAACCTGGCCGTCTCTCCAGGCTTGCCTTCTTGCTGCTTCTTCTTTGACACACTCCAGACGCACTTCATCGTCATCACCTTCACTCGCGTACCTCAGCCTGCTCCGTCACCTCGTCACCTGCCTGTTTCTCCTGTATCTCTTCTCCGCCTCCTTCGTCTGCCGGCTCGCCCTGCGCCTGCTGCTGCTCGCGCTGCCGCGCCAACGCGTCCTGCAGCTCGCGCAGCTGTGCCGCGAGCTCCTCCAACTGACTCGCCTCGCTCAGCTTGAGCGTTATCTCCACGTCTTCCCGCTCGGCCACGGCGTCGGCCCACACGCGGTCGAGCTGCTTCACGTCGTCCTCGACCTCATCCTGCTGTCGGATTGCCTCGCCCAACGCCACCTTGGCTTCCTCCATGCGCTCCTGCGTCTCCGCCTTGACGCGCACGATCTCTTCCTTCCATGCTGACAGCAGCTCCATCTTCTCACCTCGTGTCGTCTCGCACTCGACCAGTCGACTGAGTGCATCTGTTAGTGCCGCGCGGCGATCGGCCTCGACAGTGAGCACGTCCAGCCCTTCGCAGAGAATCTGCACATGCGCCTCAAGCCGGCGCTCGTCAACGCGCACCTGCTGCTTCTCGGGCGACAACGGCTCCTGGATCGACACGTGGTAGTCCAGAGTCTTCTCGTTCAGCCACGAGAACGAGTTGTCCCACTCGAATAGCAGCGTCGTGTCGTCCGCGTTGACTTCGAAGATCCCTGAAAGCGATGCCACACGCTGCGGCTCCACGATAACCAAGGCTTCTTTCTTCTCCGGGTCGGAACTACCATCGCGCGTCAGTGAAAACGCCACATCGGCATCGTCTTCCTTCACCTTGAAGGTCCACACGACGCGCCAGCCCTGCTTCGCGCACACCACGGGCAACTGGAAGCGCGCGCCGGCCTTGATCACCACGCCGCTCGTCATCACGAGGCACTCCTCGTACTCACGACGGGTACTCGAGTTCGCGTTCTTGCTCCCCTGGCTTTCCTTCAGAGCAGCTTCAAGGAAAGAATCGCCACGATGGGCGTCGCGGAAGGCACATGCGTCACGGAACGCGTGCGCGTGCTCTTCAAGGGACCGCTGCAGCTCCTTCACGACGCCATCAACTTGTTCTTGGAACGACGTGACCAACTGCTTGCGCTGCTGCTTCTTCAACGCGCCTTCCTTCTCCGACTGGAGCGCCAGGCGGCTCTCTCTCAGCTCCTCGAGTTCGCGCTTCTCCTCTTCTTGTTCCCACGCCTCCTTCTCCTCGCGGAGCGTGTGCACCTCGTCTTGAAGTCGCTTCACCTCTTCTCGGAGGTGGCGCAGCGACTGCTCCATCAGCGCAGCGCTCTTCTTCGCCTTGTCTTTGTCAGTAGCCTCATCCGTGGCTGTTGAGTCGATCCGTGCAGCATCTTCCGAATCAACGCTCGTCGACCTGCTCCCTCGCAACTTGTTTAGTTGGTCCAACTGCTCCTTGTACTGGTCAGCCGTTCGGGTCAGCAGCGCCACCTCCGTCCGCATTTCGTCTCGCGAGTGCTCGAGCTGCTCGATCTCGCGCGCCAACCGCGCAATCTGTTCGTTCTTCGCCTCAACGTCAAGTTTCAACTTGCTCAGCTCCGCCGACAAGACCGGCGCTTCGCTGCGTCCATCCATGGTGTTCTTACCGGCACGAGGCTCAGCTGCTCGACCATTCTCCGAGCGATAGTCGTCCAACTGAGCCTGCAGCGTCCGGCACTGCTCCTCCAGCGTGAACACCTTCTCCGCATGGGCCGCCTTGATGGTCGCGAACTTCTCCTGCAATGCCATTAACTCCGTCCGCAAAACGGAAGCTTCTTCTTCGAGCGACGCGCGCGACAGTCTGAGAGTGGCGATCTCCTTCTCCAGCGCCTCCGCGCGTCCAACGTCAATCGGTGCTGCCTTTGAACTAGCGGGCGGTGATGGAACAGGGGCAAGCGAGCGAAAACTACCGCTGGTCGTGAGTTCCGCTTGCTCCTTCGCCTGCTGCTCTAGCGACTGAATGAGCATCTGGAGCTTACTGATCTCAGCCTCCAGACCCGCGGCTGTCGCTTGAAGCTCCTTGTTCTCGCCCTGCAAGGCGGCAAACGTGGCTTCTTTCGTAGCGAGAGTCGCTTTCACGCTCCCGAGCTCCGCCCGCTGCTCTTGGATAGTCGCCTCCAGCATCGGAAGCTTTTCCTGCTCCAGAGTCTCCAAACGCGCGGTCAGATCGCCTACCTCGGCCACTCTCGAGTCGCGCTCATCCGTCACGTGCTGGAGCTTCTCCTCGAGCGACATGATCACCTTGGTCTTCTCCTCCACATACTGCTCAA
This sequence comes from Phytopythium boreale, assembly GCA_023338115.1. Taxonomy (NCBI): domain Eukaryota; phylum Oomycota; class Peronosporomycetes; order Pythiales; family Pythiaceae; genus Phytopythium; species Phytopythium boreale. The sequence goes on from JAADYG010000440.1 coordinate 10,159, forward strand.
ACTCCTGCTGCAACTGCTGCTGCGAGTGCGTGAGCTCCTCTAATTGGGCTGAAATACGAGCGAGCGAGCTTTGCGCCTCTTCCTTGCCTGCGTCGCTTTCAATCACCTGGACAAGCAACTTCTCGTTCTCTTTGCGCATGCCGTTCAGCAACTCCGCGCGTTTCTCCATCTTCTTCAATGCGGTGTGAGACCGCGATCGGTACCGCTCAAATTCGGCACGAACAGCCGCGAGCTCGCTCTCCAGCGTCTCCACTTTATCGGACGTCGCTGCGCTTTGGCTTTCCCGCTGTTCTCCAGCGACGCGCAATTGCGATTGTAGTTCGGCCGCCAGCTTCTGTATCTCTGCATGCTCGCGCTTCAATGACTCCACCTGCTCTTTTAGCGACGAGATCAGTGCCTCGAGGTCCGACTTCTCGTCCCGAGAGACGTTCAAGTCCGTGCGCATTTGTGTGCACTGCTGCTCGAGATCCTCGCACTTGCTCGTCCGATCATCAACCAGCTGCGTGAGCTCCTTCTCCGCATCGCATACCTTCGAGATCCCGCTGCTCAACCAAGCAAGATGGGTCTTCACGTCGTGGGAGTGACCCACCACACCGCCATCTCGTAGAAGTACACTCTCAGCAAGGAGCTTCGACAGAGCGAAGATGTCAGCGGCGAACTCGTTTCTCTGCGCGTTTAACGCCGCCGCTTGAGATTTGAGCGCGATAAGTTCATCAAGCTGCGCGATAACGGCATTGCCAAGCTCAAAAACGCTTGGTGTAGTCCACTCTTTCGCGCTGAGCCGTTCCAAGACAGCACTTTCCGTTTCGCCGCTGTCGTTGTTGAGAATAGTGATCAGCTCCTGAAGCTCGGTCGATACATGAGCCAAGTTCTCGGTCTTGCGTTGCCGCTGGTCATACTCAGACACCTGTCTGCGCAAGCTGGCAATTTCCGCGTTCCTCTCTTCAAGTGCTGACGTGGTGGCAGCGTGGTCAGCTCGGTATTTCTCCAGTTCCTCGCGCAACTCCGTCAGAGCGTTCGAATGGACGTCCGACATCGACTGCAACTCATTCGAGAGCTGGCCGGAAAGCACGTCAATCGTCTCGTCTCTCGCACTGATTTCCTGCGATAGCTTGGACACTTGCTGCTTGAAGTTCTCCTGCAAGTCCGTCATCCCGCGCTCCTTTTCGGCGACTGCCGACTGCAGCTGGTCCACATCGCGCTGAAGTTGTTCACGCTCATGTTGCAACGAAGCAATGGTGCCCTGGTGCGTCTCCAGCAGCACGTTCAACTCTGTCATGCTTGTTTGCAGCTCCTTCAGCTCCTCAAGTCTGTCGGGTGGGATCTCAACCGACGGAGCCACAGCGTCATCCGCATCGGTAGCAATCGGATCCACCGGGGGGTCGATCGTTGCGTTGAGATCAGGACTCTCCTCAAGCGAACCACTGGCCAGGAGGTCACGGGATCCCTCAAGCTGCTGCCGCAGTTCCTCTAGCTGACGGCGATGCTCTTCCTGGTTCTGCGCGCTCTCTCGCGTCATAGCGTCGACGTCGTGGCGCAAGTTCTCGATCTGCTCGCCGTCCGACTGGGCGTTCTTCTTGAGGTTTGCGATCTCGTCATCCTTTTCGCTGAGGATCTGCTCGAGCTCTTCGTTCGCCTTACGCTGGCTGTCGTAAATGGACTGCAGATTCGCGATCTCCTGCTCACGTCGAGCATTATACTCCTGCTCGAGCTTCTGCAGCGACTCCTCCAGCGCCGCGCTTTCTGCTCGAAGCAGCTGCTCGTTTTTCTCTGCAAGCGCCAGATCTTTAGTGTGCTGGGTCTTGGTGTCCTTCAGCTCCAGCGCCAACCGACTGCACTCGGCCTGTAACGATTTCACCTGCTCCTCGAGTGCCCTCGCCCGCTCTAGCGCGAGTTCAGCCTTCTCTGCACTAACAGAGGAGTCTTCGTCCGTATGGGATTGCTGGATAGCCTTGGACGCCGTCGCTGCGCTATCGATCGCGGCCGCAAAGTCGTCGGCAGACCGGCAGGCGGGAAAGCGCTCCAGCAGCAGGCGCTTCAGTGCGACGAGCTGTCTCGCCGCAACAACGACCGGGTTTTGCTGCAAATACTCGTGCTCGTCGTTCATCTCATGAGCGTCCGATTGGTCGTTTGTGCTGGTGCTTCCGGTGCTTTTTGCGCTGCTCGATCGGCGTCGGTGGGTCAATTGACCGTTAATCACGGCGGCAACCGCTTCCCAGCGTTCCTGCAGCCCGTAGACACGCTGCTGCAACTCCGCGATGCGCTTGCGCCCGAGTCCCACCGCCCCAGAGGACTGCAGCAAGGAGGCCGCCGCGTTCTCGTTGCCCTTGGCCTTCATCTCGTCCGACTTCTTGCCGAGCATGCGCTCCACCTTGGCCAACGCGGCTAGCAGCTCCTCCACGTCATCCTCTTGGTCCTTCGCGTCACCGCCTTCGTCGTCCCCGCGCCGGCACGCCAGCAAGTGCGCCTGCTCCGCGATCAGCGCGATCGCCTGCCGCAGGTCGCGCACCGAGTCCGCCAGCGCCGCCGCCGCGCCCGCGCTGCCCTTGCGCTGCGCCTCCTGCGCCCTCAGCTGAAGCTTCTCCGCCACCAGGTGCACGCGCGCGCTCACCTCGGCCGCCATCGCGCCGTCAGTCCGTCCCGCTCCCTCCAAGGCTGGCGAGCGACCCCGAGCGTCGTCAATTGGGGGGAAACCTCAGCTCGAGAAAGTGCAGATACCGGAGGAAGCAAGTGAACAAGAGGAAACCGCCTGGAATAAGAGCAAGCACCACACTGGTTACGGGCAAGTTCATGTGTGCCACGCTACATTAGTGCTCTGGAGAAATGGGATGAGCGCTCGATGGTGATTGGCTGTTATCCCGTTACAACTGCGGTCCGATCCAGACCATCGGCATGTTCCGCCCGCCGACCGACACCTGTCTGCCTGTGTTGTTGCTGTTGGTCTTGCGTATCGATATCGAATGCAGTGGGCTCGTCACTGCATTTGAAACAGCGTCTCTGGTCTCGGCCATGGCTCTGTACGATGCTGTGACTGGCCACCGAAAGCCACAGCGCGATCCGCACCGGAAGAGGCCGCCCTGATTCGGGCGCCGGCACGTGCAGTAATGACCGCAGCGCTACCGTTGAGCTACAGGTACTGCAGCTTACCTAATGCCACTCGCCACACTCACATGTGTGCGCTTGGGGCCAGCAGCAATGTTCGCTCGTCTCTCTCGCTCCCTCGTCTCCCCCTCCCGCTTCCCCTCTCTTTGTGCACCGCTGTGCCCATGCTCTGCGCTTCGGCCGCTGGCGCTCCGGCCCGCCACCCGCTCCTTTGATTGGCTAAAAGTGCGTATCTCCCGCTTTTAAACCAATCCGCGATCTTTATTCGCGTGGCGATCATCGTCCCATCGCGCACGCCCGAAAAGCGCCACTGTCACCCGAGAGGAAGTCAGTCTCAAGGCGTCCGCGGGGCAATTGGGGTCTATCCACCGCCGCTCCAGCACCCGCTCCAGCGCCCGCTCGACCGCGGCCAATCCGCCACTTGGCCAGTCCAGTACGCTCTATCTCCTCGAACCCGAGACGCCGCAGTAGCGATCATGGACCCAGAGTTCCTGCACGCCATCAACGGCGACTGGGACGCGCTGCTGACGGCCATGCGCGACTCGCACGCGCTCGTGCGGCGCACAGACGCCAGCGGCATGACGGTGCTGCACTGGGTCTGCATGCACCAGAGCGCGCCCACCGACATCATCGTCAAGGTCATCTTCGCCAACCCGCACGCGGTCCACGTGCGCAACGACGCCGGCCACCTGCCCATCGACCTGGCCATCCAGGCCGAGTGCGGCGAGCGCATCCTCGAGGTGCTACGCGCGGCGGCCAACGGCAGTCGCGACCGCGGACGCAGCGGCGCCGACCTGCAGCTGTACGACGAGGACGCCGACCCGTCCATGGAGGTGAGCGACTACCAGCTCCCGTACGGCGACAACAACCGCCGCCACCAGAGCATCCTCGACGACACCCACGACTATCAACCGCAGCAGCCCGGCCGGTACTACGACGACGCGGACGACGAGGAGGAGTTCGCGTACTACCACCACCTACAGCAGCAGCAGCTACAGCAACAGCGCGAGCAGCAGCAGCGCGAGCAGCAGTACCAGCAGATGCAGCGTTATCAGTACGAGCAGGGCATGGGCCGCAACCAGCGCGCCATGTCGCGCGATCGCCTCATTATGAGCAGCCACAGCAGCCCGGCGCCGTCGCCGCACCAGCCGTACCCCAAGTTCTACAGCCCGCAGGACGCGGCGCTCGGGCAGTACCCGATCTACGGCAACGGCAATGGCAACGGGCGCGGCAGCATGAGCAACGTGAGCCACCGCAGCGACCACATGAAGTCGCTCAGCCTCACGGAGCAGCGGCTGCGCGAGCGCGAGAACGACCTCATCTCGATCGCAACCGACGACAACACGCCGATCGTCTTCGACTCGCACCAGACGCACGACTTGACCATGTTCGGGGGCTTTGGCGGCCCGCGAGAGCATGACAACAAGCCCAGCGGCATTCCCAGCGTAGCAGGCGACAACAACGGCGGCGCGGTCGGTCGCCCGCGCGCCAAGACGACGTTCCCGCCGCGGTGGAAGCAGGCGCGCTCGTGCCACGTGTGCGCGACCATCTTCTCGCTCATGAAGCGCCGCCACCACTGCCGCAACTGCGGCCAGAGCGTGTGCAGCCAGCACTCGACGAACCGCGTCTCGCTGCCCAAGTTCGGGCTCTCGGAGCCGCAGCGCGTGTGCGACAAGTGCTTCCTGAGCGGCCACCACATGTCGATTGGCCAGTCCGGCCCGCCGTCCGCCACCGAGTCGTTCCAGTCGCACACGCAGTTCATCCGCGCGCACTACGGCTAGTGGAGGGGCGTTATGAGCCTCAGGGCATCGGTACCACCCGCATTTATGGCTCGCTTTGCGCCAACGGACGCGCAGAGCGGCACGACAAGACGCCCAGCGATGGCCGAGCCGCCAGACGAGCAAAAGGAACCGAAACACAGCGATACGCACAGAAAAACAGGACGAGAGGGAAGGAAATATATGATCCAGACGGCGGCCAGGCAGTCCGCGCGCTCGGTCTCTTTAAACGCCAAGGCGGCGGCCCAAGCCGCATGTGCGGGCGTCGGATCGGCGGGTGACAAGCATGAGGGCAGGGGTGCACAGCTGCGGTACTATTTTAACATGAATTTCTTCATAGAATCGGCGTTTGGAGTTTTGTGTCCTCTATCAAATAGAGCGCTCACTTGATGCTCATCAGGTTTCAAACACGAATTGGAATGCTATACAGTACAATACCGGATCACAATTGAACATGGAGACGCCCCAGAGCCAAACCGACAGTGTAAGCGCAATCGATTGACGAAATGGCCGAGAAAGCGCCGCCCGCGATGCCGACGGCGGGCGCGGAGGAGGCCGGATGCTGGCAGCAGAAGGCCGCGTACGTGTGCCTTGTGCGGTTGCTGCTCTGCCTGCCGTTTTTATTGTAGTCTGTAACGTCCTCTTCCGCCGGCGCTTGTCGACGTGATGCAGATACGACCAGTGCTTCGACCAGTGGTACAAGGACGTGTTCCTGCAGCAGAAGGCGCACGGCCTCGTGGGCTGCCAGGACGAGTACAAAGCCTACTCGCAGTGCTTCCTGGTGCGTGCTGTCCATGTGTTGCCGTAGTGGTTGCTGTATGGTTTCTCACGTGTTTGCTGCTCGCGCGACAATAGAAGGAGCTGGAGCAGGACGCGCCGCTAGTCGAGGGCATCAAGTCGGCCATGACGCCCGAGATCCGCAAGCGCTGGGACGAGCAGGAGCAACAGCGCAAGGGATAAGATTCAGCGCCAACAAGAGCTCATTACACATGCTGCGAGAGTCCCTCTGGGAACAAGAGTCTTAGATACGGACGCGCGCTTCTTGTTTCGACTAAGATGACCCGTCAGGAGCGCCGACATCTTACGGTCAGCGCTGGACGCCAGCCCACTTGTCCATAATGTACTCGCCAAAGGACCCGTCGGCGTTGCGCACGGTGCCGTCCAGCAGATTGTTGAAGCGCGCGTTCTCGTCCGCCGCCTGCGCCTTGCCGCCGCCGATGCGCAGCGCCTCGTCCTCCACGGATGGGATGACCGCGTCAAAGTCCGGGTAGTAGAAGAACACCATCGAGTACCGCTCGCGGTCGTCCGCGACCACGCGGTGCACGGGCGACAGGCACCGGCCGTTCGTGATGAGCGACAGGTAGTCGCCGGCGTTGGCCACGAGTGTGCCGGGCACGTACGGCACCTCGACCCACTCGTTGCGGTGCAGCACCTGCAGTCCGCCCACAGGGTCCTGCAGGATGAGCGTGAGGAAGCCCCAGTCCGTGTGCGGGCTCGAGCCGATGAACTCCTGGAACCCGGCGGGCACGGGCTTGGACCCGTACTTGGCGTACGGGAAGTAGTGGAACAGCCGCATGATGGAGATCGTGTCTCCCTGCTGGCAGAAGCCGTCGAGGAAGCCCTCGTCGGCGTACAAACTGCGCGACAAGTGGCGGGAAACGGCGCGCGACGCGCCCACCATCTTGCCGAAGAACTGGTTCATCACGTGGCGGTTCGCCGCGGGCCAGTCGCGCTCGGACGGCCACACGTTCGCGCCCTGCAAGCCGTTGGCGAAGGTCGCGCGGCCCTCCTCCCACTCGAAACCGTATGAGAACGCCTCCTTGACCTCCACGCGCTCGGCGCTGCCGCTCTCCTTGCCGATCCCGATGAACCCGCGCGTGAATCCGTCGCCGCTCTGCACCACCGGGATGGCCTCCTTGACGCTCTCGGGCAGCGCGCAGAACGACTGCGCGCTCGCCATGACCGACGACTCGAGCGCGCGCGAGATGCCGTGGCCCGTCAGGTAGCAGCAACCGAACTCGGCGAACGCGTCGGCCAGGTGGTCGCCCTGCGCCGCCGTCGGGTCGTCCAGCGAGATGATCGGGATGCCGTTGCGCCCCGCAGACGTCGACGCAGCCCGCGCGAGCGACGCCAAAGCGGGGGAGCAACCCGAGAGCGTGGAGAGAGGCGCGCAGCGACTCGCCGCCTTCCGTAGCGCCCACATGCTTCGCTGCTTCTCCCGGTCTATGCGGTGGTGCTGGCGATCACACGATGGTGAATGTGAGGTTGAATGTGCGGTCAGAAGGTGGTGATGAGTGTAGCCAGCAAAATATCTTGGATTTTCTATGACACTGATCAATCGTACATAGTCGGATACCGACGGTTCTCATGTTGAAGCCGGTCGGAGTTCGCACCCTTTCGAGTGACCGGACTGCTCGTTCTGCTATTAGACGGGAATGGCGGCAAGGCGCAACGTTCTCCATGGCGCGAGCTCGTGGGAGCGAGAGGAGCGCGCCAACCACCAGCGCGAGTACGCGGCGCTGCTGCAGGAGCAGGTCTGGGGCGGCGGAAGCGGAGAGTTGCTACTACGTGTGTGTTGGGGTTGAAGGGCTGATGACGTCATTTGGTCCACCAGATCCGGCAGAAGAACGCGCGACACGATGCAGAGAGGGCGCACAGGGTCCAGGAACAGCAAGCCGAGCGAGAAATGGTGGTGATCGGTGCTTTCGACGCTGTCCTTGACTCTCTTTCCTCGTCCTAACACATCGGTTGACACTGACTCGTAGGATCGATCACGGGAACCGCCGCCGTCCCAACCGCCTGCGCAGACCATTCCGTCGCCATCTAGATCGCCCAAGCGCGCGACATCCATGCCGTACCAGCCGCCCGCTAGCGCCGCGAACGATGCTCCGGGCTCGCCGTCGCGGTCGATGGACGTCCATTCCCAGCCGAACTATCATACACCACAGTATCCGGTCGCAGAAGGCGGCGACCAGGGCGTCAACACCTTCCAGTTCTCCAGCGCGCTGCCTCCCATTAGTATGATGAGCGCAGTGCCTATTGGCGGCTCCTTCGTGACGTCTTCGGTCGCCGCGTTCACGCCTGGACCGCCCGTCTTCGAGTCGCTTCTGCGAGATGCGAGTCTCAGCGGAGCGTCGACCACCAAATTCAACGACGAGCTCGCGGCACTCAACCGCCTGACCAGCGAGGTGTGTCTCCCTATATATTGATCGGAGGCCAACGTTGATGGTCTAGCTGATCGGATGCATTGTTGTGAACCCTTTGCTAGGTTCAGTCGCTCGTGAGGCAGCGACGGATGCGCGTCCAGGTCTCTCGCTTCACTAGTGCGCTGCCGCTCCGTGACCACCGCAACACCTGACGCGTGCACTGGTTGATTACGTTAGAGCTACGTCATGCCGAGCTTCCTCCTCCGAGCGGAAACGCCAGCGACACCAGCAACGCCTTCGTATTCGTATCCCTTGAAGGAGCGTGCCGACGCAGAGCGGAACAACTACGAGGAAGAAGACGAAGAAAGTGGTGAGCCAAATCCCTTCGGCGGCGAGCAAGACGAACCACTGCCGCCGTCTCCGAGCCGCTCGATGTCCTCCATCTCCTTCAAACAGATCGGCACCAGTCGCACAAGTGTATGTCTCTGATGCTGTCACTTCGAACTGGCCAATCCGAACTAATCAGGACGAATGCTGGACCGCAGGAGCTGGAGAGCGAGCCGATCCGTCTCCACTCCAGTCGCGAGCAGCAGCCCACAGACGACCACGCGGCGTACGTCTCCAAGCTCGAGCATTTGTTTGCTCAGTTCCCCTCAACTAACCTGACTGTTGAGCGGACAGGACGATCGGAGACGAGAGCGAGTTGGTCCCGCTGGCCACCGCCCCACCGCCGTCGCCGCCGCTACCACCTCAGCGACGAACCAGAGCGCCGCCTTCACCGCCGAAAGCTCGACTCGCGACGCCGGAGCTGGCTCTGGACGACCCGGCGCTGCTTCAGGACACGCACAGCGAGATGCTGCACTTCGAGCCGACCGCGTAACATCAGCAACGAGTCACAGCGTCGATGCAAAACACAGTAGGTTCTTCTTCTTGAGGCAATCGACTGCTCCCAATGCTAGCGTCCGTGTTCTTGCTCCGTTATGCATAACTGTATTGCTACCACGTTCCTACCACGACTGGCTCAGCTTGTCCACCGCCGCGGGCGCGTCTGCTGCTCTGCCTGCCACCATCTGCGGGCTCGAGCGCGCCGTCAGCACGCCCAGCACGCGAACGCGCTCCTTGTTCATGGCGAACGCGGGCCGCACCCACTCGCCGCACGAGCACCTGCGCCAGTCAGCCACATACCGTCAGTCAATCCCACAACCTCGAGCACCTAGTCGTCGCATACGCACCTGGTGCCGTCCCAGTGCCACTCGCCGACGATGGAGGCGCACTCGTCGTTTGGACAGCGGATCTGGCCCGTCGGCGCGCCAGCGGCAGCGTCCAAGAACCACGCCTGCGGCTCCACGAACCACGAACGGCAGTCGCCCAAGGCTTCGAGCGCCGCCTCCAGCGCACGCGCGTCCGCGTCCAGGATCGCACCTAGCTGCCGCACTACTGGACACGTCGCGGTGTCGCCCGCGCCTCTCGCAAGCCCGCTCTGGAGAATCTGCCGGATCCCCTGCTCCCACAACCGCGTGTTGTCCTTGAGGAAGGTGGTGTCGCCAGCGTCAGGAGAGTCGACCATGTCCTTACTGGTGTTCCTGCTGGTAGGTGGAGCTGTGGCGGGCTTCTTGGAGCGGCCAACGGCTCCCGAGTCGGCCCAAGAGCCCGCGCGCTTGTCGATCGCGTCCCTCAGGTTCCGCTTAGCCGCCTTGAGCGTCACGATGGAGCGCCACAGCGCCTGACCTCGCTGCGAGGCGGAGGTGGAAGCGGTAGTTGTGGCCGTCGAGGTCACGATGTGCCCGCTCTCTATCGGAGCCATCTCCTCGAAGCTCGCGGATCGAGAGGACGAGGAGGACGCGTTGTCGCTGTTCTCCTTGTCGTACTTGGTTTGGTGGGTCGGAAGACGCCCTCTCACGGTTTGAAGCAGACCAGACCACCTCTCTGTCGTTGCGTTGCCAGCGCCACCAACACGACAGCCGCCATCGGCATTGTGACTGGTATTCGTCGCCACGGGACTGCGCTTGACGTATTGGTCGCCGTGCGTATCGCCTCCCAGCTTTGAGCTCTTCCCTGCCGACCCGCCACTGACCCTCGAAACGCTCGGGCTCTGCGGTCGAAGGCGCAGCTTCGCCAGTAGCGGCTTCTTTTTGGTCGGATCCGCCGACTCGGCGCTCTTTGCTCCGTTTTCCGGATCAATTGCCGGTCGATTGTCGCCACAGCCACTGCTGGTGACGTCGGCATTTGTCTCCAAATGCACTTGATCCCCGCCGAGCGGTTCTGCTGTTGGCCCCTCCGCATCGCTGCTGCCAGCTGCATGAATCTTGTGCTGAAGAATGGCGCTCGCGCAGAACAGTCCTGCGCCACACTTTCGGCAGCCAAACACCGTGGCTATGGACCTCAACGCCGGGATGAACTCGGATGTGCTGCTGTCGCTCATGCTGGAGCCGCTCGAGTCGTATCTCTTCTTCGTCTGGGGCGACGGTATCGACAAACAGAACCCGCTGGGAACTTTGCCGCACAGCATATCTCGCTCGTCGAACGCCAGTTGGAAGGAGCCAGTAGGCATGGACGCGTGTCGGAAGCTCTTGCATGACCCGTGCCACAGCGCCTTCTTCTTGTGGGCGACCGCAGCGCTGAGCAACTCGCCACTCTGGAGCTGATGGCTGAGCGCGCGCATCTTGGCCTCGAGCAGGAGCTGGTTGGCGAGGAAGATGTCGCCGTGCGCGGCCTCCAGACAGCGCAGCTGCTCTTCAAAGCCCGCGTTCAGACTCATCACGGGGCGTAGCGCCTTGACTCGTGCGTGCGCGTCCTGGAACGCGAGCTTCTTCTTGATCATCAGGTAGGCGACCACAACCGCCGGGGAGCGCGACCGCCCACCGGAGCAGTGCACCAGTACGCCTCCGACCTTGATGCCGCCGTCGATGAACACCATGGCGATCGGGAGACAGCTGAGCAAGTTCGAGTGCTCCTTGTCGCGCACGCTGATGTTCAGGTACGTGAAGTCCTCCGGGAACGTCGCGTAGCTGCCCGCGAGGTTGAGCACGTGGGTGATGCGCTTCTCCTTGAGCGCCTCGACATTGAATCCCGCGTGCACCGACCCGATGAACAGCCCGTCGCACACTTCCCCCGGCACGTTGTCCTGCACCACGGACGCCTGAAGCCTCAGACCTGGCGACCTCCCCATTATTCTCGGTCTCAGTCTCTCGGACAGTCGCTTGGTCGATTGATCTATCGCTCGTTCGACGCTGCTCGCAGTCAGAAACACGCACCAACGCGCTGCCCCCAAAACGACTCGGCCTCGTTACCGCCTTCCTGGCGCGTGCGCGGCTGAAAATAGACGTACCAGACCGTGTTGAAGAGCCGCGTGGTTGAGTTTCCGGTGCGGCTCGCTCCGACTTGATGGTCGGCCCTGGATCAAGTATAAGTCCCTCTCCAACCGCTCTGTCAGGCTCGAAACGGCGCGAATCACGTCGCGGACGCACGCGCTAAATAGAGTCAACATCACTCATAGAATACAACCAGTGCATGCCATTGTACCGCATCCCAACCAAGCACTGACACGACACATACGCTCTCGGTGATCGAGCTGCGGCCGCCTTCAGCAGATGAGGTGGCTCATGGTGATGTTCAGGTACGTGAGGTGGTCGACGATGCTGGTGCAGCCGAAGATGGAGCAGTTGTTGGAGCACGCCGCGTCCTCGCCGTCCACGCGGCTGCAGTTGCGGTACGACGACGAGAACTGGTCGTAGAAGATCTTCATCCAGCACAGTCGTTAGTAAGAGTGAGCTTCCCATTGCGTCCACACGTAAGATCACTCACTCACCTCTTGGGTCGTGTGGTAGAAGCCGACGAACTGCGGCGGTAAGTGTGGCACGACGTCGCGGAAGTGCGTCACGCGGTACACCTCCATGCTCGAGTTGCGCAGCAGCGCGCTGAAGTCCCCGTTGCCCACGCGCGGCTTGCCGAACGTGTACAGCTGCCGCACGGGCTGCTTCTCGATGTACTTCATCTCGAAGGCGCAGATGGCGGCCACGGCGCCGCCGAGCGAGTGACCGGTGACCAGCAGCGGCGCGTGCGGGTGCTGTTGGCGCAGGACCTTCACCCGCGCGGTCACGTCGTCGGCGACCGACCGGTACGCCCAGTAGAAGCCCTCGTGGACCGAGACGCCGGGGAACTGCGTATACGCGCGCTTCTTGAAGAAGGTGAGGTTGTCGATCCAGTTCCGCACGTCCATGCTGCCGCGGAAGGCGACCACGACGGCGCCGTAGAGCGCCGAGAAGCCCACGAGCCCCTGGAAGTTGTCCTTGGCGTCCTGCACCACGTGCACGTCCCGCAGCGGCGGCATCAGCGCGCACGGCCCGCAGCTCCAGTTGCGCACGTGCGCCTCCTGGCAGTACGACACCGACGTCACGTGCGCCAGGTACAGCGCCGTGGTCTCGTTGTACCGCCCGTTCGCGCGCACGTCTTCTTCTTCGTCGTCGTCGTCTTCGTAGGCGTCATACTCGTACTCGTCGCCCAGATACCCGTCAAGACCGTAAGCGTCGTCCCCGAGGTCGTCGGCGGTCCGTATGACCAGTCGGTCGTCGCTTAGTTGCTGATATGGCGGCGCCACGCGTCAAACAGAGCTGTGAGAACACGGCGGAAGGCGCAACTTCAACCCGTTGATGGCGATGGATACGCGCAATGAGCGAGACTAACGTACCAGAGCCGGCGCCTGGTCGTCGCGAATGCCGTCGGCGCGCGCCGCCGACACCAAGAGGAAGAGCAGCGCGCACGAGACGCCCGCGAGCGCGCGCAGGAGTCGCCGTCGCCCCACGCTCATCGCTTTCTGGGTGGGAAAAGCGGCGGCGCGCGTTGATTAATCGGCGGAAGGCGATGACGACACCGGCGTTCTTCGCGTTCTTTCGTGCGGATACTCCTCGTGACATTCATTCTGGAGAGATTCGGCGGGTACAGGGTACGGTTACTGTACGAGTTGCAGTTGCCCTTGCGGAGAACGTAACCGTAACTTCGAGCCGAATTTTGAGAAAATAATGAAATTTATCGCAAAACATGTCTATCGATGGAAGTTCTAAAATAGAAACTCAATTAAATCGTTATTACTTTAAATCAGTACATTCAATGTGAAATTCCCACTCAGTTTAGTAATTCTTATTGATTTTTGGTGATTCTCTGAGTTGTGATCACGCAATCTCGAAAGCGTCGCAAAACGCAAGGCGAATGCTCCAGAGAACGGCTCAGCGACTAGAAACGCAGCAGCGAGGTCTAACCGCGCAAACGGGAGCTCAGCAGCTCCGATCGACACACGCTGCGCGCATTTTCCAACGAGTGAGCGGCTCATTTGCAAATGCTGCGCAGTCTCCCTGCCGACGCCAGTGGACGCCCAGCGTGTGTTGTGGATAAGGGCACGAAGGACAGAGGTGTGTGGCACCTATCCGCACTTGAAGCTCAGATCTGCTGGCGCGGACCAGCAGAATTTGACAAGTTCAATCGCCGTACAGCTCGTTGTTTATAGAAAAAGGAGCTTCCCATCTGTGTAGGTTTTCTGCCAAGCCGAGCGTCAGCCGGTCCGGAAAAACACTGCGCTTGCGTTGAGCGGCGTTTATCAGCCCTTGGCGAACTTGGGCGGTCATCACTTTGACTGGTCCCGCGATGGGCTGTTAAACGTGAATGCCGACGATCCCAGGTGCAGACCACAATGCACAGGGAGGGGCGCGAGACTGGAGCAAGGTGCTCCAATCGTGTGTACGGGCGCATCAATTTACTGTACGCGCTGTGCCGTTCCGAACAGTGTTCTACGGCGGCATTCAGTCGTCAAGAGCTTCCCTCGAGGCCTTTGATTGTGTGAACAAGTTGCCTTGCCGCACCAGAAAGTGTGTGTGTGTGGGGGGGGGTGCTCTTGTTCTAGATGGTTTCAGGTTTTCATGTTTCACATTTTCAGCCAATGGGGTCTCTTCCCCGTTTCTAGGTTGCTCCTGCGATATGAACTGTCCCCAACCAGGACCTTGGGGACGCTCGACCAGGAAATCCAACCAGGCCGGGGGAAAGAAAGGCCGCACCTAGCCACCACGCAATAAGATTTCAGCCAAAGAGAAAAGAAACCGCCGCTAAACTTGCCGAACTGGCCTCTCGTTGCGTCGCCCACGGTACTCCCGCCGCCCCTGGGTCACGACGTCGCCCCTCCTGCGAGACAGGGGTACTCCCATAGTTACTGGTGTCGCACAGAAGGGGATGACCCGTCCGAAGCGCGGCGAACCATCCCGCCGCGCGCTGATAACCTGCGACTCGGCACCTCCGGGCGTAAAGTCACGCAACACGGCACCTACGCGTGCGCAGGCCCAAAGCGCCAATCGAACGGAAGCGAAGGCTTCTCTTGTTGTTTGAGGGCGCGCGGCCGCGGAGGAGCAGCCCCTCCTTCGTTCAGGAAGCGTTCGTCGTGGTCTGCGCTACACCCGCTTGACCGCCGGCCGGGCTCGTGTCCGACCACGAACGTCCCCTTTCGCACTATCCGTTGTGTTCGCGCCGCCATTGCCCAACTCGCCGGCATCGACGGCCGCCTCCTCCCCTAGTGCTTCCGCATAGTTAACGTCGCGCTCGCCCCGACCGACCCCTCGACCGTAGATGGCACGCGTGGCGCGGTACAGGGACGACGACGACCAGTGGATCATGAACCACGATGCCCACGGATTCCTGGACAACCCCCACGACGACGACGCGGTCCTGGCGCGCCGCCTGCCGCCGGGCATCGCGCCCAACAACGCCGTTTTCGGCGCGCCCAACCTCCCGCGGCCGCTCACCTGGCAGCGGCCCGAGCACGCGCCGCAGCGCCGCGCCATCCTCGCGCGCGTGGCCCAGCTGCTCTCGCCGAACGCCCAGCTCGTCACGAGCGCGAACGGCGCGCTGAACGCCAGCGACAAGACGTGGGCGCTCGCCAGGAAGCTCGAGGTTCTGCTCTTCATGCACTCGGCCTCCATGCTCGAGTACACGAACGCCGACAGCCTCGCGCGCCGCGTGCAAGCGCTGACGGCCGGCATTGTCAACAAGAAGATCCGCCGAGAGATCAGCACCCAGGCGCCGCCGTCAATGCCACCGCCCGCCGCTCTTCCCGCTGCCGCCCCAGTCCCCACAAGAGCAGCGGCTCCTGCGGTCTACCGGACGAGCGAGGCGGCCGCGCTCCCGGGCATCTCGGCTCTTATGGCACAGAAGAAGCGAAGCGTTGAAGAAATGCAGCAACATCAGGTGGACGCGACGGCTCCTCGTCCGCCTCTGAAGCGTCTCCGCCCAACCACCGGTGCTGTCAGCACAGTGACGGTGGCATCACTATCTCCGTCGGCAACATCATCATCGTCACCTTCAGGGCCAACGGAGCTCGGCGTGATGCTGTTTCGAGGAGAAGAAGAGCTTTCCAAGATGGTGTGGAGCTACGTGGACGGTGTGCAGATCATGCGCTGCCGCGAAGTGAACCGCGACGCGCGTTCGCTGCTCCCGCTCTTCGTGTCGTCGCTGCAGCTGAGCTGTAACGCCGTGCAGCGCGCGCTCGCGACCAAGAAGGGCTCGTACTCGGTGCTGCAGCAGTGCTCGAACCTCCGGCACCTGGAGATCGTGTCGCTGTCATCCATGGGCATGACCTTCGGGAAGCTGTCGATGCGCGCGACGGACTGCCCGCAGCGGTTCGTCGTGACTCATGACGACCACGAACAGATCGTGCTGGCGCTGTCGAAGCAGATGCGGTTGCGAGCCTTCTCGGGGCTCAAGCGGCTGGGCATCACGTGCTTGTTCACGAACGAGGAAGCCGATGGCGAGGCCGACGTGCTGCTGAGCAACCTCATGCTCGGGTCGTGCCCTGATCTCGAGGAGCTGTGTCTGCCTGGCAACAGCTTTGGCGACTACGGCGCGATGAAGGTCGCGCAGATGCTGCGGTCCGAGGTGTGTCCGAAGCTCACGCGACTGGATCTGCGGCGTAACTTCATCGGCGAAGACGGTCTGCGGAGTCTGTGCCACGCGCTCGCGGACGGATGCGCACCGCACCTGGTGGAGCTTTGCCTGGGCGGGAACATGATCACGGACTCGAGCTTCCATCACATTCTGTTCGCGATGGAGAGCGGGCAGCTGCGGCAGCTGCGGTTCTTGGGCGTCGAGGCGAACTACCTGACGGCCAACAGCATGGAGATGCTCGGGCGCACGATCGGCAAGCTCGTGTGCCCTGTGCTGTCGCAGATCTCGTACAATGACAACAGCGTCGACAACGCCACGGCCAAGCGCGTCATCGCGACGTCGGTGTACCAGGAGCGCGTGTGGCAGGCCAAGCTGCAGCAGCAGATCCGGGATCGCGGCCACGCGGCGGTGGCGGGCAGCGCGTCCACCATGAGCTCCGACGACGAGTACGACGACGACGACGGCGCGTACTCGGACGCCTAGAAGGAGCGCGGCGGTTTGTCCAAGTGAGCGAACAGAACAGGAGCCCAGGCGGTGGCGAGTGGGGGAGAAAGGTGTGTACAGGCGGTGGAGTGGAGCGCTTGGTCGGTCTTGTAGTCGTTTGTGTAAGTAAGCGCCAAGTATTTAATAAAGCCGAGAAACCCACCGCACCCCGGGTGTACCGTCAGCTAGATCTACAGTACGAAGGACTGCAGGAACGTGTTGCCGCCCACTTCAACTCGAAGACCATCACTCCTGAAGCAATTGTATTGTCAGGCGGTAAAGTGCGGTGCAAAATTATAAACCACCCCGATTTTTTCGATTTCTCGCCAACCACAACTCAGAATTCGACCGCGTTTGGATATGATTCGTAGAAAAGCACGACGAATCGTGTGGTTTTTGTTTCACTTCAAAAAGCAAA